>SRMA01024079.1:0-27142 GCA_007224835.1 Danionella cerebrum | reverse complement strand
CCGCAGAAACAGCCGGCACCCGGCAAGCCAGGAGCAGTAGCCCCCCCGGGGACGGGACCACAACCTACATGCTGTCCCAGAGGAGAGGGCAGTCCAACCCGAAGCACACCCATCCAAAAGCAGGAACCGTTCATCTGTTGAGATCCTCTAACTAAAATTCAGAGGAATAGGGCATTAATAAGAAGTGACAAATATCAACTATTTATGTGAAGGCAGACAACGTTTCTGGGGTGAGATTTAATAACATGTTGTTATATTGAGTGATGCTTAGTTTCTTTTTAGTTTTCCAGTTCATAAGAATAGTTTTCTTTGCTACAAGCATAGCAGTGAGAATTAATAGTGATGTGTTAGCCTCGAGTTCTAACCGTGTACTGTCTAGGTCACCAAATAAGCACAGTGCTGGAGTTGGTGAAATGAGGTGGTTAACCCATGTTAGCTGACAGCAGACTTCTTGCCAGAATTTTTGCACTGGTGTACAAGACCAAAGAGCGTGTAGATAGTGGTCAACTACAAAGATAGTGGTATTGTTAGTGCAGTGTTGGCAGATGTTAGTGTCCAAGAGACCCATCTGGAACAATCTTTGACCTGTGTACCAAGTATTTTATACTGGATTAGTTGTAAATTTGGGTTTGTAGATGCTTTAAACGTGTTTAAGCATATCCGGTTCCAGAATGGTTGATTTCCATTTACAGATAGCTCTTCGTTCCATTTAGTGGTGGGGAGACATACAATATTGTCTGTTTTTAACATTAACTTATAGATTTTGGATATTAAGCTCGGGGTTGTCAACCCAATAAATTGTTCAATTACTGTGGGTAGCTGCAGAGTCATGTGCTTTTTGCATGTTGAAAGGATGATAGATTTGAGCTGTTGATATTCTAGAAATTTGTTAGTCAGTAATCCATATTTAAGTCTTCAAATTAAATTATTTTGTTGTTGACAATTATATGTCTAAAATGTGTTATTCCATTATTTTGCCAATTTGGAAAATATACTGCCCTTTTGTTTAGTAAGAAGTCTGGGTTGTTCCAAATTGGTGTGTGCTGGCAAGGAGCAAGCGGTGAGCCCGTTATCTTAAGAAATTCCCACCAGGCTGTCAGTGAAGTACGTATGCTGATATTCTGAAAGCAGTTGTGATGTTTAATCTTAGAGCTTATAAACGGTAAATCTGCTATCTTAATTTCTTTGCAAAATGTCTGTTCAATGTCGAGCCAGGTGAGTTCTGTCGAATTAGAATTAATCCATTGGTACAAGTGCAGCACTCTATGGCACAGGAAATAATGGTATACGTTTGGGAGCTCCAGGCCACCGCAGTCTTTGGATTTCCTAAGCTTGTGCAAGCTAATGCGTGGAGGTTTGCCTTTCCATAGAAATCTGGAGAAATGAGAGTCCGAAATGATTTGAACCAATCCTGGGACGGCTGGTTAGGAATCATTGATAACAGATAATTAATTCTGGGCATGACCATCATTTTAATGCTGGCAACCCTTCCCATAAGTGAAATTGGTAAGTGTTGCCATCTTTTGAGGTCATCCTCTATTCTTTAAAGTAGTGGTGAGTAATTTAGTTGTACCAGATCCGACAGCCTCGGTGAGAATTCAATGCCAAGATATTTAATATTCCCTGAATTAAAAGTGGTGGAGAAGGAAGGGTTCTGAAGAACCATGTTGAGTGGCATAACTGTTGATTTCCCCCAGTTTACAGAGTATTCAGAGACAGCTGAAAATGATTCAATAACATTAATAGCTGCTGGAAGAGAGAGGTGTGGATGAAGGAGAAATAATAACACATCATCTGCATAAAGACTTATTTTGTGATGTATATTTTTGTACTTATTCCAGTAATTTTAATGTTTTGCCTAATTGCTTGCGCCAGTGGTTCAATGAAAATAGCAAATAGTGAGGGAGAGAGTGGGCAGCCTTGTCTGGTTCCTCTTTGAAGGTTAAATCTAGATGAAGTTTGTTCATTTGTTCTAACTGACGCATTCGCAGAGCTATATAGAATTTGGATCCATTCTATAAAAGAGTTACCGAATCCAAATTTACGAAGTGTTGCCATTAGAAATTTCCAGTTAACTCTATCAAAAGCTTTTTCTGCATCTAGAGAGATAATGGCAGATTCTAGACTCGTGTTGTTTGCTAGATCAATCAGGTTAATTAGTCTGTATATATTATTTGTTTTTTCAAGTTAAGTCAGGAAAGACATTAAACTGTACTGTATCTTGTCACTTAAAACACATTCTCTTCAGTAAATCTAGTGCAGTAAATATAGCAAAAGAGAATATCTAGACATTAAACTGTTTTCCTCAAAGTGCAATCTTCTTGTAAACTCAGGCAGAATTGTAAAAAGTATTGGCTAAAAACAATAAATAAAAGTAACAGGCAAACCCGCCTGTTCTAACGAGAATACCCAGTCAAAACCAATAACAGTAACATACGACAAAAGTGGCTTGTTCTAAACATTAGCTTATTTATAAGTTTTTCTTCAGGAAGATCAGGTCAGTTCAGGAAGATTCTTCAGGTCAACATTACAGGGGAAAAGTAGAGACCCTTCGCTTTTACAATGTTCTCTGCTGTAGGGAAGATACACATATATGTCTTTGCAAAGGAAAATAAAAGTGGGTACTAGTCTGCATTACTCCTCCACCACTTCAGGGGGCAATCAGACAGAGAAACTAGGGGTTCTTAAGAGTTCATCTCTGCCTCAATGTCACTTGTATATTCTGTGCCACCACTGATGAAGGAACTACCCCGAAGGCATGCTTGCTGTTGTCTGTCTAGGTGGGGCTTTGCTGCAGCACATCCTGACCCTGGTCCTAAAATGATACTTAAAATTGTACTAAGGTTCTTCTCTAACTAATATACAATGTTTCAAAATTAATACCTGCTGTTACATCTGTGAAGATTTTACATGTAGTCTATCGAAGACATCTTTCCTCCTACTGCTTGTCCATAGATGTTGAAAATGTGAAAGCGAGGATCCAAGGCACTGCTCTCCTGCAGAAACGTTCCCTCTTCTCCTTGGCATCTGCATGTCAGGTCCAACTTGGCCACTAACCTTTTCAAACCAACGCCATCTACTGCAGAAAACACAAGTCAATGGCTGTATATTCTGTGATGTACCTTGTTATTTCCTGAACCCTGGCGCTGTTATGGGGGATCATTGGTGAAAAGGCCTCCTGCAATGTTTTTTGACGTCGGATTCTTGAACTTATCTGGGCGGTGGGTTGTCAAATAACTATGCACTTTGCTTATATGTGTACATACAAACTGCAAAAACCACTGCACAAACTGTAACAAACTAATATGGTAATATCAATGCAAACTGGTCCATGGGAAAAATAAACAAATAAAAAACTACATAAATTAACAGTATACATCAACACCACACCAGGTGTTCACTCCCCTGGAGAAAACAAAACTGCAGCTCAAACGAAGCACCTAGTCCCCCATGTGATGGCAGGACAGGACAAGGTTAAAAAAACTTTGTACATGAAGTAAATATTAAATAAAATATTTCTATAAGCTAGATTATTAGATTAGATTAGATTAATCAATTATCCTAACTGCATGTTTGGGGATTGTGGGGGAAACCGGAGTACCCACGCAAGCACGGGGAGAACATACAAACTCCTTCCAGGGGAGACAATTTCTTTACCTGCCCTACCCTGGATACCATGGACCACTAGTATAAGGCTATTGATCCATTCCAAGAAAAGCTGAGCCCTTTGGAAAGAGACATTCAGGGCAGAAACCTGCACTTTCCACTGTGAAAAGCACTGTGAAAAGAAAAAAAATGAGTGAGACTCCAGAGATGCTGGATTTCTTTGCAAACTTGAGAAAAAACTTTTGAGAGAAAGATTTGAAAAGTATCCAAAACTATCAGCTGATATCCTCTTCTTCTTGAGAGACCCTTTTTGTTTTGCCTGATGGCCAGTGGACTTTGGAGGCCTTCCATAGATGAAGCAAGTCTTCCAACTGAGGTCTTGGAAATTAAATCATATGATGTGCAAATAGTTAAAAAACTTCAGAGAGATTGCAATTTTCCCTTCACAAACATTTATGAAGCATCATTTTCCAGAAAGAACTCCATTGAGACCCAAGCAAGAAACATAATATCGAATGCACATCTTGGCCAGCGTCTGAGAATTGCCACAACTGAATACAGGCCAGCCTTCCAAAAGCGTTTGTTTGTGCCCCAGAATCAAGCGATTTACCCATGCAGTGAATGTAGTGAAGCCCAGGACCAATTGGATTGGCCACGACACTATCCAGAAGCCTTGCATTTTCACCAAGACACCAGAAATGGTTGTTGGTGGTCCCCAAAACCATGGTGGAAATTGTCCTGGTGTTGGCAATGTGTGTCAAAGGACTACCAGCAGGAGACTCACACCTTCACCGTTAAAACCTCTCCACCTCACAGAAGTGCCATTCAACAGATCGTGATGGATCTCCCACAGCCCCTGCTGAATTCAAGATCACAAGCACATTCTGGTCACATAGACTGTCACTAGATACCCAAAGGCAGTCTCTTTTAGGAGGGCAATCGCTAAGGAGTTGTGGCCTTGGTTTGCAGCCAAAGAAGTTGTTCCAGATTTGAATTTATTGTTTTTGGTCAATTTTGAAAGCTGCTTGGGAGATTATTTTATGAGGTGTACCTAATCACTGTAGCCTGACGGATGAACAAATCAAATGAAAACCTTATGAATAAATAGAATATCTCTGTAAGATGCTGCAAGATCCAAATATAGTATCATTTGATACATTTTTAAACGTATCATTACATTTTAGGCATGAAATCCACACTGAATCCACCCTTCTGATGGGATCAGTTTAATCCAGATTTTTCTTGGATCAAAGTAATCCAAATCATACAAAACTAAAGGTTAAATCCAGATCAAAACCAAGATTGGATTGCATGATCTAATCCATTTTTTCTTTTGAAAAACCCATTTCCAAGATTTGATCCAATCTGTTATACAAAATCCCAGTGGATCCCAGTGTCCCCCACAATTCTGAATACATGCATCAGGTTAAATGAATAATCTAAATTGAATGTGTGGTGTGAATGTGTGTGCTGCACAGTGATTGTCCAGGGTGTACGCCTGCCTCTCGCCCCTTAGTGAGCCAAAGACCCCAAAAGGGAAAAAGCAGGTGTGGAGAATGAATTAATGAATGAAAGAACGAATGAACCTACAAGGAAATCAATTCAACCAAAATAAAACTATAGTGCATGTTTTAATACAATGTATAGCATAAACAAGAAAAAAAGAAAGAAAGAAGATAAAAATGGAAAAAATAATTGGAAAAAAACGTACACTTAAAACTCAAAGATTACTAATAAAAATGACATTTAAAATATAAGAATCACTTAAACAAACATATTAACATTACAAAAACTTGATTCAAACTACGTGATCCAGCTGGTGGCAGTAATTCACCATAAGAAACGCTGCAAACATAAAAACAGAAGAAGTGGGTAGACAGTCCAGTTTACCAACAGTTGTTGCCGAAATGGCAGTGCGCAACTATTTTTCATCAGCAAAACTTGTTCAGTAAGATGTGTGATGTCCGATTGGTACCAATGATTTTCAATCATGGTGCGTTGTCACACAAACTTTGGACCGAAAATTTGGATTGGTAAGTAGAGGCTATTGGGGGGTCATAGCTAGGTCACAACTAGATCAATGAGGGCTCAAAATTCTCAGCTCCATCCCAGGATACTGAATGTATAGTTCTGGGATGTTTGGAGAAACATTGTGGCTTAAAGGGCTCAAACCATTGTTTTAGCCTATGAAAATCATAGAATATGAGCTGGACCATCCAGGGCAAGGTCAATGAGGACTCAAAAGTTGTGGTTCAAGGATCAGTGAAAGTTTTGATATTATATGGATTACAAGGGGTGCAAACAGCAGCAGGACAATACATCATATTAAGTGTTTATGGCTATGGATGGGGTCTCAAGGCGGTTCTGAAGGGCTCACAACACCTCTATGAGGACTCAAAATTCTAAGTATGACTGCAGGATGCTGAAGTTTCTACTTGTAGGAGGTTATAAAGGCTTACAGAGACCAAACTCAGTGATAGGATATCAACCAGGGACTGTTGGTTCTGAAGGTCAATAATGGCTTATGTCTCCGATCACAAAGCTTGACTTTCAATACACGTTGCTATGGTCAGTTTTGGGGTGCTTCAACATTGTAATTTTTGGTGCTGATCTTTAGACTTAGGCCATGTCCACATGTACATATTCCCCCACACCGTGTAAAAAAACCCTCATCCACACGTAGCCATAAAAAAAACACACACCGTGAAATGCTGTAATGACCTAAAGGTGGGAGTCAATTCATGGCATTCATAAAATTATTACTGATCATTGTTTGCGCAAAAACTTACTGGCCTCTGTTTGGTGATCAAATAGTAAACATCCACATGTAATCCTGTACACACTGTAGTGGAATAAACAGCAACATAGTCCTCGCTTCGGCCACCATTGGGCTTGCTGTTCTAAACACAGCAAGGGCAGGACATGATGACAACAAGAACATGCAAACTCCTCCCAGGAAGGTCATTGGCAACTTCTAACCGGAAGACCACAGTGCAACCCACTGCTTCACTGTGTCCCTTTTCGTCTTCTTTTGGTTTTTATGGCAATGTTGTGCATTTCTGTCACATTTGCTGTGATGACAAGTGAAACTAGGAAGAAGTAAAGGAGTGATGTGTCTTGTCGAGAACAAGCCCACTCTGTGCCAATACTGGAATTCAGTGGCGAAGCGCGGCGAGTAGAACTAAGCTTGTCAAGGTGACCTAGATAGTACACAGTTAGAACTTAAGGTCAACACATCACTCTTAATTCTCACAGCTCTGCTTGTTGCAAAGAAAGCTATTCTTATGACCTGGAAAACTAAAAAGAAATTATGCATCACTCAGTACAATAACATTCTATTAAATTACCTTACTCTGGAAACGTTGTCTACCTTCATGTAAATAATTGATAGCCTCTCTTCGTATTATTGCCCCTTCTCCTCCCAATGGTAGTTAAAGGGTCTGAGCATCAGGCTGGATACTTCATTTAAACTGGGGTGTCTGGCCAGGGACTGCTCTCACCCCTGGGGCGGCATGGGTTGGGGTCTGGTGGTGCCCCGTGACGGACTGGCCGGTTGCTCTGTCATTGGCCAGCAGTTTCCATGGGAGGTGGTGCTTTGCGGTTCGGGGTGGGCCCGGGGCGGTGGGGTGCCAGTATATTGCATGCAATCATATGGTTGCGAAGACGTTGCTGAGAGACGAGGTTCTTCTGGGACGGCGAGGACATTCTAAGCTTCCGGCAGTCGCAATCAAACGCCTGTGCCGATGTGTCAAAAATGAGAGTCCAGCAGAAATAGATTAAACACCTGTAATGTGGTTCTACAGCAAACGAAAAAACACGTCTTACACGCTGCTTTGTAAATGTTTAAAATGTAATTTATCGTTCAATCATAATCTTTTATTCTTGACAGCTTACAGTGCGATCTTTCCAAACACCTTCAGGCTGAAATAAATGCTGTTTTCATTTGACCTCATTCTCAAATTAATAGTCACCTAGAAAATATTGGCATGATGAATATTTTTTTGTAGTGCTTGTGTAGCACCAGGTGTGGGTAATTTGCGTGCACCAATGAAATTCCATGGTGCACATATTTAAACCACAACAATAGTGCTCAGGTCATGGCTTGGGTTTAGACCTTTCTCAAACTAGAGACTGGGTGACTCACAGGCGAAACTGGAAGTTATGCAGCATGGACGCGTGGTTATTGTCAAAACCCTTTTTATGTGTTTTTGTAGTGACTAAAGTTTTTGATATTTCAAAAATTATGGGCTTCAATCTGTGGCGTACAGACACAACATTGTGCCTGTGTAGCGGCGAGTGGGCGTGACTGTTACGCTTTGGCTGTGGTTCGACAACATCAGACTTTGGCCCCCCCTTTCCACTGGATGACTTAAGATTTCGAATGTTTCCAACACAAATGCTTATGGATTCCCTCACTAAATCCCAGAGGTGGAAAGAGTAATAAAATATGCTACTCAAGTAAAAGTACTGTTACTTCAATAAAATTTTACTCAAGTACAAGTAAAAGTACTGACCAAAAAAATCTACTCAAGTAAAAAGTAACTCTTCTAAAATTTTACTCTGAGTAAAAGTTACTGAGTATTTTTTTTATTTTTGAACAACAGTGGTGGGTGGGTGATTCTAGTGTAGATGGGGATATAAATTTAACCTGGTTGTTTTTAATTAAGGAAACAACTTTACAAATTAAAGTGCAATAAAAACAAATAATAAAATACAATAAAAATAAATAAAATAACCATATAAAACATTTAGGGAAGTCATTTTAGGGCAAATGATCCCATAAAACATCACAACCACTGAATATGGCATAAACTGTGACTCAGCAGAGCATCCTTTTGTTAAACAGTAAACCAGTAGTGCAAGAGTAAGTCATAATGGGTCAGAAACATTCAAGCATTTATGAAAAAACTGTGCCATTGTCAGATAACAGACCATTCTGTCTACTAATAATAAAAAAATATTGTTTAATGGCCTTTACTGATCATAAAATAAAAACATTGTTTATTTCAGTAGCAGTCCACGACTTGAGTCTACTGCAGGTTATCCACTTTCACAGCCCCAAAAAAAAAATCTATTACAATTTGTCATTTAACTTACGATAATGAGAGAAATCTCAAATGCAGAGTCAGCTCACGCGTTGAACTCAGTGACGAATCAAAACGCTTTGATTGGACACCGCATCTCAACAAAAGTGTTTGATTGGTTATACAGTAATGCCCAGTAATTCTAACACGACATCTGCTGCAGATCAATTCTAACTCTTTTCATAGACTTGAGTAAATCGTGACACTACTAATAGCTTAACGGTAATTGTGCATTTGACAATTTTGTTCTAAGTTCCTGTTAATTTCTAACCCTAGTGCTAACCAACATTAACAATGTCACGATGCAGTGCAACAGAACAATAGTTACGTAAAAAAAGTAGTATTTAACTTACCTCATCGTGCTCGCGCGGGTTTGATGTTTAGCTTTTGTAAGCTGCCAATTCAATCGTCTTGATCAAACAAAGTTTACACCGCATTAAAAAGCTGTTGCCTTACTTGCACTTAAATTCAAAGTTGTCTCGTAAATATGGCAATGGGTTTGTTTCTGAAGAATTCAAATTCAGCAGCATTTCACTTTCATCTGGGTTTACATCTTTCTTGAGTTTGCGCAATGCGTTTGTTCTGCCGCGAATCAAGCTGTAGCTTCCGGCGCGCGCTCCCCTCCTTCCCTCCACGCATAATTATTACCGGTATTTTTTTTTTATTTTACTTATTTTTTATTTTTACTCAGTAATGGAAAGGATTTAAAATGTAGTTAAGTACAATACTTACATCAAAACGTACTTAAGTAAAATTACAAAATTTAAAAGTTACTCTAAAAAGTAGAAATAAACAAAAAACCTACTCAATTACAGTAACGCGAGTAAATGTAATTCGTTACTTTCCACCTCTGCTAAATCCTCTATGTTTGAACAGTGTGAAAAACCTGAGATTTCTTCTTACCCAGCCTTTAAGACTACGGCTTAGGAGGAGCCTCTTAAGGCTGCATAAACCCTTGGTAAATTGGACAGTCTTGCCTAGCCTCTTCTTTTTCTGTTGGTTTTTTTTTTTTTTTTTGGGGCAGTTTGGTTATGGTACATTAGCGCCACCAGCTGGATCAGTAGTTTGGATGCCGAAATGGCTGAATGAATTGTACTATTCATATTTTTCTTTGAGTGATTCTTTTTCGTTTTGTGTCTGATCAATTTTTAAGAACATTAAGTTCTTTCGTTGCTTAATATATTTTCTAGTGTTTTAGGTTTTATTTTTAATTGTTCTATTTATTTGTTTTTGTTTTAACACATTGTATTGAAAAATGCTCTGTATTTTTTTGCATTTTGCATTGGTCACATTTCCCTAGGGATAATTTTTTATTTTATGTATTTTAAACCAGTATGTTGTTCTAGCTTCATTCTGTTTTCATAAGTTTTATAAACTCCTTCGTCTGCTTCTGAAAACATAATGACATCCACCAATAATTAGTTGGCTGTGTGTTAATGTTTAAAATAAAATATATATTTTAGAATTTGCCTATTACTTCCAGCATTGGTGACCTTATTAGCATTACCTTAAATACACACTCGGGAGGATGCACACTTCTGGATTGGGACACAGCAATAGTGGTCAGGTGTTTTCTTTTGGGAACCACATTAACCAATTAGGTGTACCATATGTTAATGTGACCCTTTGTAAAGGTTAAGCTCGATTTTACTTTGAGTTGATCCATCCTCTCTTTGTATAATTTCTGTTCAGGTGAACCAGAAAGTGGCATTTGTTCACCTGTTGCTTTTTGTTCTTATCTTTCTTTTGTTTTGGTGTAAGTTCTATTTTACTGCTGTAGTACTGTTAATTAAAATTTATTAAAAATTCTTGCTGTTAACCTCATTACTTTATTTTTTTTATTATTTGTGTCTTCATACACACAGGAGCTGAGTCACTAGAGGGGCGGTCTGGTGGTGGGCTCCTCTACAGTTGAGTGTGTTGTGTCATTGGTGTGGTGTTCTGTGAGTATCCACATATTGCAGTGTGTGTGTGTGTGTGTGTGTGTGTGTGTGTGTGTATGCTGCCTTCAGTATCATTGCTGGACTACTCCGCGGTGGCTCTCAGCCCTGTGCAATTTGTTAATATTTCTTGTTCTTCTGATTTATTATATTGTTCACCACAGAATATCTTTTTTGTATTGCATACATTTTTAATGTAATAAAGATTGTTTGAATTGAGTCAATTCTTGAGGTTGTTTGCCGTTCCCAGAAAGTTGTCAATTTAAATTTTTGTGTCCCTCTTAACCCTCGGCCAGGCTACACTTGGTTAACAGTAAAAGACGCATGTATGTAACACATACAGGAGAATTTCTATTGCAGCAAGACCTAAAATACAATGCCAGCAAACAAAATGTTCAAGAAGAAGTGTTTGTCAGACTACATGAGCTAATTATGTAGTTTATTTATTGTTTAAATGTATTTATGTACATTTTTAAAATCTAGTTTAATGCCCTGACACTGCTCTGCATATCACGTCTCTCAAGACAAAGAACATCTTTCTTGTTTATCCTTTAGGGATTAGGTTGTTGTCTGTTGCCTGGCAACCTTGTGCCAAACATGGCGTTTCCCTTGGAGTGTAGAGTATCACTGGAGCTATAATGCTTCTCTGTATGTCAGATGAGTTTGTAGCCATTGCCTTTATGTACAATAGTCAGGAGGCTCAATAATGCATCATCTACAGGGTAAACAAAAACAATGCGAGAGAATAATGAAATGAACATTTCCAGTGCATTCACAATCTTTCATCATCTAAATTGGTGAGTAGTCTAACAATACTTGCATTTTAATATAAGAAAGAATTAACTTTCATATAATGTGCTGTTCAGTTGTGATCTTGTATTTATATAGAGTGTATTTATATTTGTATGTGGAGCAAACAAATTTAAACACATAACTAGTGATCAATATTAGTTTTGGTATTGTTTGTGTTATTAAGATTCACATTATGGTTACTTTGTGCTCGTACTAGTTCCCATGAATGGTGTTTCATTAACATAAAATGTTTCTAATATGTTTTTAATATATGGCCATCCAGAAATTAAATTCTTGGATAATCTGCATACCATTAGAAAGACCACAACATAATATCCTTATCAATTATCTCAGAAATACATAACAGTTGCTGTTTGTAAGTGTAGCTTCTTATTGATATACTTTTATGTATTATTTCATCCAGTAATTGTAAAAAGAAATGTTTAACCAATATTTTTATTTTGAGCGTCTAAGCTTTCGGGCTCTTCTGAGAAATAATTCTGTCAGTTCATTGTGGGCAATCGATCAAAGTGTTACACCCATCCTGCCTGCTGCACAAGCCTGTGAGAGAAGAGCTATGATCTTTAGGACTAGGAGCTTTGCGCAGTGGTCAGACTCAACCCTCATCAATGCAAGTTCTTGCTAGAAAATAATGTATGAAACACTAGGTGGAAAAAAATCTTGTGACATTGCAGAAGCTTATTGAAACAATGCCACAGCGAATGCCATAGATAACGCTCTACTAGGCATTTCTTCCACAGCAAGCAGATCAGCAGGTCAAGGAAATGAAAAGCTGGAAAGGGGCTTCACATGGGAAGCACAGAGGTCAACTTGAGCCACCCATCTTTTTCCAAGCCAGGGGGATTACCAGGGAATGACAGCTTCCACTTTCCACATAGACCTGGGATGTAGTGCCAGAAAGAACAGGAAACTTGTCACTGATTGTATTCTATCTAACCTCACTGACACATAATAACTCCCAAAAGACTGCAACAAAATCCAAATTGCCAGGAACAGTGTTTTCCATGTCTGGCTTCAGACATGACTTGCACTGACTAACACTCTCATACTATTGGACTTGTGTTGACTAGCACTCTACTAATATTGGACTACAGTTGACTAGCACTCTACCACTATTGGACTAGAGTTGACTAGCACTCTCTTACTATTGGACTAGTGTTGACTAGCACTCTGCTACTATTGGACTAGTGTTGACTAGCACTCTCCTAATATTGGACTAGAGTTGACTAGCACTCTCTTACTATTGGACTAGAGTTGACTAGCACTCTGCTACTATTGGACTAGTGTTGACTAGCACTCTTCTAGTTTTAGACTAGAGTTGACTAGCACTCTCCTAATATTGGACTAGAGTTGACTAGCACTCTTCTAGTTTTGGACTAGAGTTGACTAGCACTCTCCTAATATTGGACTAGAGTTGACTAGCACTCTTCTAGTATTGGACTAGAGTTGACTAGCACTCTCCTAATATTGGACTAGAGTTGACTAGCACTTGCATTGATTGCTTTAATTCATTTGATCAATTAATTTTAAATATGATGTTAGGACAGGAAAACAAACTTGTTTCGTAAGATATCAGTAAGATGATGAAAGTGACCTTAGATAATTTATCATTGTATGTAATGGTATAGGCAATATTGTTCTTAAATCATTTTATAAAGTCACACAGCAGATATTCAGATTCAGAAATCATTAATATGTTATATCAAATAAAAGAAAGGGCTAAAATGTAATATATTTTTTATTTCAATTTTTTTTGTGGTTCATATAGACCGTACAAGTTCCAAGTTGTCAACATTTTTTGCAGTAATAGCTCCATGTCCTCAATTTGAAGAAAAAAAAAATATTCAGAAAGGCTCGAGCACAACACATTTTTCCTCGGAAAAGTTCTACATTTCCACATCTGCATTCTACATTTCATCAATAGCTTCATCTAAGTCATAATCCTCCATTCACTGGCATTTTATATATGTGTGTTTGTGTGCGTGCGTGTGTGTGTGTGTGTGTGTGCGTGTTTGCGTTTAAAAGCTGTCTAAAATTGTTATAAAACAATCATATATTCTTCTTCTACATTCGGCTGTTCCCAGTTTAGGGTCGCCACAGCAAATCATGTTTCCACCTAACTCTGCCTTCAGTATCCTCTACTCTTGCACCAACTACCTTCATGTCCTCTTTCAGTACATCCATATATCTCCTCTTTGGCCTTCTTTTGACCTCTTTCCTGGCATCTCCATCTCCAACATCCTTCTACCAATATAACCACTATCCCTCCTCTGCACATGTCCAAACCATCTCAATCTGGCCTCTCTGACTTTGTCAACCAACAACCAACCTGAGCTGTCCCTCTGATGTGCTCCTTCCTAATCTTGTCCATCCTCATCACTCCTAAACTGAACCTCAACATCCTCATCTCTGCTACTTCCATCTCTGCCTCTTGTCTCTTCTTCACTGCTACAGTCTCTAACCCATACATCATAGCTGCTCTCACTACTGTTCTGTACACCTTTCCTTTGATTCTTGCATAGAAATATTTTAATTAAAGCATCCATTTTAAAAGGGATTTATTGCTAAAAATCTCTTTTTACTTTATACTAACTATAGTATATCTGTGTATAACTATAGCCATCATGAAATGTATAGATATGATATGATTAATAATTGTAATATTTTGATCACATTAAACTTTCACCAGTATAAATAAGTATTCACAATTGTGTTGTTAAAAGAAGAGTCCTTCACCAGGTAAAAAAAAGACAAAAAAAATGATAATAATAACAAAAAACATGATGACAAAAGGATCATAAACATTATGAGTATGAGCAATAAGATTAAGCATCTTTTTGGGTGATTAATTGATAGGTCGCCAGTCCACCACAGGGAAACACACTCACATTCACTCACTAAGGGGAATCTAAAGTAACCAGACACGTTTTTATTTTTTGGGGAGTACCCAGAGCACCCCCCCCCCACCATCACCCCCAAATGCATAGTGAGAACATGCTCCTCCCAGGAAGGTCAGTGACAAGCCTCGAATAAGCAACAGTGCTACCCACTGCACCATCGTGCCGCCTGAAAAGTATTCATGGAGTGTCTTGTCAAGATCTTCTCACCCCTTTTCACAAAGCAGGCACATTCCCAGATTTCCTAATGAGTTTACATTTTTTTATCCCAAACTCTATTTTACAGTTTCAGTTGAATACCTAGGTCCTAGACAGCACCTGTTCCAAACAGTGCCAGTTTTATCCAGAATAAACTTCAATCCACTTGAAGAAAATTGTTTAAGAGCTTTTGGTCATCTTTTTGTTATCATGGTTTGCAATTACAACTAGAGTTGTTCCGATTCCGATACCAGTATCGAAAATGTTGCCGATATCACAAAAAAAAATCTGGCATCGGTATCGGTGAGTATTTGAATCCACGTACCGATCCGATACCATTTTCATAAACATAACCTAGTTATGGCCGCTAGCTTTGCTTATCGCTGCAAAGCGGAAATCAATTCTTCTTCGCTGCTCAGAATGTAAACACAGGAAGCTGTGTCATGTGGCCACAAGCAACCAATGAGAAGGACAAGCCGCGCCAGACGCAACAAACATTTGAAGCTTCATTCAAACAAAGAGAAAAGTTTACACAAGACAGCCAACGAGCAATAAAGAAAACCGACAGGATTATCGAGTTTATTGTACTGGATGACCAGCCACTGTCAGTGGTCAAAAACGTGGGCTTTCGCCGCTTAATTAACATTTGGAGCCCCGGTACAGTTTGGCTGGTCGCAAATATATCTCCGAAACAGCACTTCCTAAGCTTTATTAGACAGTGCGTGAACACATTTCATGCAAACTAAAGGATGTGCAAACTATCATCTTCACTACTCACATCTGGAGTTGTACAGAGTGATGCCGTCACTTTTTACTCTTCAAAGTGCAGTGCTGCAGGCTAACGAGTTTCGCGGCTCGCACGCGTCTATAGCTAAATCGAGGGTATGCTTGTGAAGTGGAATATTTCTGAATCCTGTGTTCATGTTATTTTGCGCGACAATGCAAGCAACATGAAAAAAGCGGAAGTGATCCCCTCAGTTACAGTTCTAAAACGGCTCTACTTGTTTGGGAGAGCCAGGAGGACACTGGTATAAAAACAATGAAAAACACTCTTCTTGAGGCCGCCAAGAAACGATTCGCAACCATCGAGGAAGAGCCCTTGTATGCAGTTGCCACTCTCTTGTATCCACATTTCAAAGATAGTGTATGTCTATTAATTTTTTTTCATGTACATATTGATTATTGTCATTGCCATATTGAGTATATCTGAAGCACAGCATAAAATAATTTATAATTTATTACACACCCAGGTATCGGATCAGTACTCGGTATCGGCCGATACCCTGAGCCCAAGTATCGGGATCGGTATCGAGAGGGGAAAAATTGTATCGGAACATCTCTATTTACAACACACGTTATTGCTGTTAACTGTTAAAAAATTATTTCAGCTTTAATAATAGAATTAAAATATTGTGGCCCATATCTCAGATTTTTTCGATGATTACTGTTTCAAAAATGTAATATTAACAGATGGCAACTTAATTCAAACTCAATTCAAATCCAAACTTTTTTATATTGCGACTCATGAATTATGAAATTATCAATTTCCTTCAGGTAATACAGCTTTTGTTTATTTTTTTACATTAGATTTTGTACTTTTACTCGAGCAGACGTGCATAGTTTTCCATCTCTGTGTTTAGCATTCTGTGATCTGTTAAACACACAAAAAGAAAAGTAATCTTGCTCAATCAAGTGTCTGTTCTATTGTCTGACAGCATGGTTCTTTTTGAAACTGATATGCCAGTGTTTGCACAATTTAGCCAAGCACCTTTACTGAAGGACGGATAAATAATTCATGAACATCAGTTTTTCATTGTGTTTAATCCCTGTGTAAAACTTCGACCTAAGTTACTTCATGGAATGTTAGGCTTTCCTCTCTGTGTACAATTTCTAATACAAACTTTTTTCTGTATTTTAATTTTCAGACACGAGGGGTAATCATTTCTCAAGATGTTTTTGCAAGGTATGTGTAACTTCATTTACAGGCAGAATGGAAAACTCTGAAACTCTGATAAATTGATGTTTTCAGGTTAATGTTGCACCTTAAGCATAAAAATAAAAAAAGTAAAAATACAGTGTACTGTTTAAATCTCTTCATTAATGTGCTCACTATCCCCAGTAATCTCAACTATTTCAGCCCAAAGTCTCATTGACTCAGTCCAAATTTATGAGATGATTAGTCTTGGCATAGTCCCACTTGGACGCCTTGCCAGAGCTTCCACAGTGGCACTCAGTTTCCCAGAAGGTTAAGTGGCTGGGTAATCTCACGAGGAGAAAGACAATGACCTCGGAGCTCCCTATTCTTCAGCGTGCCCCCGGCTTTCATTCTCTCTTCTCTGTCCACGGAAGCCTTCATGCCCATATCCTTGCAGAGATTCAGAACCTTGCCTCCGTAGGCAGAACAAGACTGAGCTCTCCTGCTCACAAATGTCACACACCTGAGTGATACAATCAGTATGGCCCACACGCACCTTGAATCCACTCAGCGGGATGGGAACGAGAGTGGGAGTTCAAGACACGTAGCCTGGCCCGCGCTGCTGATTTGTACCATCTCACCTGCCTTTTGGCTGCTGGATGGAAACCCCTCGGCCAGCCAGGTGACAAAGAGGGTTGCCATGGACCAGATGGTACGGGGCCTCCCCAAACCTACTGCCAGGCTGTAAGCATGCGACAACCCACCCTGTTATGGGAGCTGGTCGAGGCTGTTGAGCTGGCAGTAGATGGTCGGCGTGGTGATGAAGTTGCCTATGCCAATAACACTACAGCCCCCAGCCGAGGAGGGGGTCACAAGCAAAGGGGGACGGATGAACTCCCTGAAGGCCACTCTGATGACCAGTGACAGCAAGAGAGATGAGTGAGTCAGCCTGATGCAAGACCATACAAAGGCACCACCAGGAACAATCATCAGGTCTATTGAAACGGTCCTATCGAATCCGGAGAACTGTCGGCAGGCAATAGAGGAGGAAATCAAGAGCATGCTAAATTTGGGGATAATTGAACCATCAAAAGGCCATGGTCCAGCCCCATCAGGGTCCCCAAACCTGATGGCACCCTCCACTTCTGCAACAATTTACGCCAGCTGAACAAGGTCTAGAAGTTCGACAACTACCACATGCCCGAAGTAGATAAGCTCCTGGAACATTTTGGACCTAAAGAAGGGGTCCTGGAGGATGAGTGGAGGCCTTCTAGGGGTTAAAAGCGGCCCTCACCAGTGAGCGCATGCCGCGTGCACCAGACTTTAGCTACCCCTTCCTAGTGCAGACCGAGCCATCCTGTCGCAAGTTTGGGAAGGTGAGGAACACCCTGTGATATATATCTGCAGGAAACTGAGCCCAACCGATACCAAGTACGTGGCCGTCACGAAGCAAAGCTCTGACCATAAAGGGGCCAGTCATAGAGCTGAAGTAGTTCCTTCGGGCCGCAGTTCATCGTGCTCTTAGACCAAGCACCCCTCCAATGGATGGCCAGGGCAACCAACACCCCGGTGACCCACTGGTTTTTGGTGCTGATGGCCTGTCTCAATTCTGGGCAGGATTGTCAAGGGTCACTCCCCACCTACCCCCAATACCTTATTATATTGCCGCAGGGACTCAAAGCGTGGGGTCTCACAAACGACACACATCTGGGAGATACAATCACTGTGGCCCATACGCACATGACTCCATTTAACCGGATAATAATAAAAGGAGACCGGACCACATGATCCACAAGATTCACTCACCCCTCCACTAGGGTTCCCCACAGAAGAAGAGGAATCACAGCAATCACCGGCACCAACTCTCACCGGCACCAGAGCATGTTCGCCACCAATCCTCACAAAATATACAGAGCACTTTTGTTTCACAATAAAGCCACCCTGTATATATAGAACACCTTGAAGAAGATTTTTTTTTAAATTTGAAAGTTATTGGGGGAGAAGGGCCTTAGTCAGGGAGGTGATCAGTAACCCGAGGGTCACTCTGTCGGAGCTCCAGCGTTCTTTTGTGGAGAGAAGAGAACCTTACAGAAGGACAACCATCTGTGGAGCAATCCACCAATCAGGCCTGTATGGTAGAGTGGCCAGTGGAAGCCACTCCTTCGTGAAAGGCACATAGCAGCCCGCCTGGAATTTGCCAAAAGGCATCTGAAGGACTCTCAGACCACAAGACCACAAGAAACAAAATTCTCTGGTCTGATGAGACTAAAATGGAACTCTTTGGAGTGAATGCCAGGCGTTACGTTTGGAAAAAACGATCCCTACAGTGAAGCATGATGGTGGCAGCATTATTTTGTGGGGATGTTTTGAATTGAATTGAATTAGCCTTTATTTGTCACATACACTGTTACATGTAGTGAAATTGGACCCCTCTGGCCACAGACATAGACAGGGTGGGAACAGGCCAGTGTTGAGAGGTAGCATTTATAGAAAGAAACAGAGAAAATGGATATACATTAGGTAAATTAGCTTAAAAAAAGAGCCTTTCCGCATTGTCCTTCAAAGAAAAGAGCACTGTGGAGCAGGTTAAAAAAAAAGCCATTTGCAATCAAGCACATTGACAAATACAGGAAAGAACATCGCAGGATGAGGTAGGGGTCGGGGAAGTGGTGTAGTCGCTGTAGTCCGCAGCCGGCATTTTCCTGCAGCCATGGGGGCGCTGTACAATGACCCGTCAGATTACAGCGGTGGGGAAAAAAGCTGGCGGAGATAAGTGGATGCGGGGGAGGGTTCTGAGACTCTCTCTTTATCGGGCTCTGCAAGGGGGATGTTTAGACTCCTCTTCGTGGCCTCCAAGGCCAGAGGAGATAAGGGAAGCCAGATGGTACAGAAGTTAGTTTAGGTCAAAAGCTGTAAATTTCCAGATTTTTAGAGTCTTTCCCCGGTCTCCAGATTATCCAACTTACGTTTCAATTCTGCCAGCCTTTCCATGATGAAATCCAGTTTGCGGTTACAGACCGTTACATGAGTCCGACAGTTTTAAGTCCAGTCAACATTCCATTCCAGTCAGTCAGCTTAGTGAGGTTTTGAGCACTGACCGCTTTTGATAATCGCCGATAGCTCCACATATTCCAATCAGCAGAATCCCAGTTATCACAGTTCCAATTATGTAGATGTCTTCGACATCCTCCAGGGACAGAGCAGCCAGGCACACGATCCTCCACTTCGACCAGGAGTCCATCGTGTAGCCAGCAGCATAAGTTCCAGCAGGACAGGTGGGTTCCCCCGAACCCACGCTCCTCGTCGAGAAAATGGTGTCAATTGCCAGTTGATCAGACCAGTTGATCAGATCCATAGTTCCTTTTATTTAGAGAGCCGGATAGTGAGAGTCTCTGCAGACAGACAAAAGACGAGAAGCCCAGCTGGGATGATAAGAGATAAGGGAGTAAGAGAAAGAGCGTGCACCACTGCCGAAGGCTGAGAGAAGAAGCTCTAGGAAGAAGCAGCAGGAACTAGAAGACTAATCAGGATAAAGGAAAAGATGAATGCTGCAATGTACAAAGACATCCTGAATGAAAACCTGCTTCAGAGTGTGGTGACGGTTCATCTACCAGCAGGACAATGACCCAAAGCACACCACCAAAATATCAATGGAGTGGCTTCACAAAAGCTCTGTGGAATGTCTTTGAGTGGCCCAGCAAGAGCCCAGACCTAAATCCTACTGAACATCTCTGGAGTGATCTGAAAGTGGCTGTACACCATCGCTTCCCATCCAACCTGATAGAGCTTGAGAGGTACTGCAAAGAGAAATGGGCAAAAATTCCCAAAGACAGATGTGCCAAGCTTGTGGCATCATATTCAAAAATACTTGAGGCTGTAATTGCTTCCAAAGTATTGAACAAAGGCTGTGAATACATATGTACATGTGATTTTTCAGGTTTTGTATTTTTAATAAATTTGCAACAATTTCAAAAAATCTTTTTTCACATTGTCATTATGGGGTATTGTGTGTAGAATTTTGAGGAAATAAATGAATTTTATCCATTTTGGAATAAGGTTGTAACATAAAAATGTGGAAAAAGTGAAGCACTATGAATACTTTCCAGAGCACTGTAAATATCTTACAGATCTACAGATCTATCTTGAACAGCAACCAATGATACATCAGGTGGTTGAAGACAATGTAAAAAAAGCGAGGGAAAAGGTAATGAAAAGGCTGCAAATGGCCATGGGGATAAATTTAAGGTGGGGCATAAGGTTCTGAGACAAAATGTGCATGCCAAGGAAGGGAGGTAAAATGGAAAATGCCAAACTAGCGCCATTCACAATTATTATGATTGAAGGAAAAAGTATGCATTTAGTGTTGGTAAAGGTCATTTAAAAAGTGAACTTGACCTTGTACCTTGACCCATAAACAAGGACTCGTACTGATGAGACTTGGCATCTTGGCAACTCCTGTCATGAGAACTCACCACATTGTGAGCCTTCAAAAAACTTCTGACCCTCTATGCACTGAATCTTCTGAGACACAGAGCTCATCTTCCCAAAACTTTTAAGCTACCAAGGCTCTGGGCTCCCCTCTATTGATACATCAGAGAAATGTAAGTAACAGTATCCCAGCACAAATTAATCAAACAGGTACATTTTAATGTGGCCTGCAATGGACTGGTGACCTGTCCAGGGTGTACCCCCACCTCTCACTTGATGTGAGTTGGAGATAATGGATTTCTAGCATTCTGCAGTGGTGGCTGCTATCTGGGATGGGACAAAGCAAGGTGTTTTGTGGAGCAAAATGTGTTATAAAATTTATGCTGCCAACATTAAAGAACACCTTGGCCCAGGAAAAGAGTTGGAGAGTGAGATACTACCTTTGTATCTTACTGGAACATTTTGTAATTGGATTTATCTTAAATGTTTTTGTTTCCAAGATAATAAATGGCTAAGAAATACATCAAAGACAGTCTTATAATTTTTTTTTTGTTAATCTTTTACATGCATGCTTTTTTCCCCAGTGGTTTTAATCACACTATTATCCCGCAGATGATCTGTCCAACCTCTGCAGAGCTTGTGGAAAACATTCAACTTATGAGCAGAGGTTCTGTTCATGTTGGTGATCATATTATAACTTATGTTGAAACCAATCACCAATCATTATGTCTTCTATTTTTTTTAGATTGCGTGCAGCAGTTGTAAGCTCTGGTCCCACTGGCAGTGTGTAAATGAACCAAATGTTGATCTGTTTTTTTTTTGCCCAATTTGTCAATAATGTGTTTACTAGGTGTTCAAAGTGTAACGATCCAGCATGAGCTGGTATCGATTTCCAACGTAACTCTGTACAGTGTTACTGAGAGAGCAAGCTTGCTCCAATAAACCCAGATGCAGAGGAGGAAGACCACGAGGAGTCCACAGTTCAAAAGCCAAAAAATTCTTTACTTGAAGTAACAAAAAACACCAACACAAAAGGTGTTGAGATTCGTACAACTTGAGAAACAAAAAATATATAAAAATACAAAAAACTTGAGAAAAGGCAAAAAACCCAAAAACAGACACGAGGGTCTTAAAAAGAAATTCCAAAAACGAGTCAATACTTTAAACTCACGGGCTTCAGAGCAATGAGACAGGAAGGTTCAGGACTGAACACAGAACACTGAAAGCACAGTCTTTATATAGGGCAAAACACAGGTGCTGGTAATGAGGCTGATTGTCCATGCTCCTAGTGAGAGTGAGGGCAAGGGCACCACCACCAGTGTGGGAGAGGCAGTGCATGGCAGAAGCGCCCCCTGGTGGCACGGAGGATGTGAGTCCTTACAGGAGCCCCTCCCCTAAGAGCGTCTCCTGACGCTCCCAAGATGTTCCTTCTGAGACTTTAAGAAATCCCTAATGAGAGTGGGATCTAGGATGTCTCCAGCAGAAACCCAGGAACGCTCCTCTGGACCAAACCCCTCCCAATCCGCCAGATATTGGGTTCTTCCTCTGACTTTACGGGACGCAAGCAACCTGCGTACAGAGAAAACAGACTGGCCATCAATCATGTGAGGGGTGAGTGTGGGTCTCATGTTGGGGTGGAGGCTGGAACACAGAACGGGCTTGAGTTGGGAAACATGGAAGGTAGGATGAATCTTGAGGGTCTTGGGTAGTAGAAGTCTATAGGCGACTGGGTTAATCCTTTTAATGATCTTGAATGGACCAATGTAGCGCTGGGCCAACTTGCGTGACTCCACATGCAGGGGAAGATTCCGGGTAGACAGCCATACCCGTTGTCCCACTCGAAGAGGCGGCCCCTTTCTGCGGTACCTGTTGGCCTGTTTCTGTTGACCACCAATGGCTCTTCTGAGAGCTGCCCTGGCCTTCTTCCAGGAAAGATGGCAACGGTGCATGAACTGCGAGGCTGCTGAAACCTCCACACTGTCCTCCTGCCCAGGGAATACAGTGGGAGGGAACCCATAAACACACTCAAAGGGTGACATATTAATTGAGGAGTGGTGTAGGGTATTATGTGCAAGCTCTGCCCATGGAAGCAGAGAACTCCAGTTAGCATGATTACCCTCTACCAAGCATCTAAGGGTCTTTTCAATCTCCTGATTTACTCTCTCAGTCTGTCCATTGGCTTGGGGATGATAGCCTGAAGACAGGCTAATAGATGAACCGATCAGTCGTCCGAATGCCTTCCAGAACCTGGAGGAGAACTGCGGGCCACGATCAGAGACTAGGTCCTGAGGGAAACCATGTAAAACACACACGTCTCATTAGCAAATCTGCTGTCTGCTTGGCAGATGGTAGCTTGGCTATGGGTATTAGGTGGCACATCTTGGAGAACCTGTCCACTACAACCAGGATTACTGTATACCCACGTGATGGAGGCAACCCTGTGACAAAATCCAAAGCAATGTGTGACCAGGGGCGACTAGGCACAGGCAGGGGGTGAAGGAGTCCTTGAGGCCGTGCTCGGGGCTCCTTATTCTTGGCACATACAGGGCATGAGGAGACAAAGTCCAAAACATCCTCTTGTATCTTGGGCCACCAGAACTTCCTCTTCACCAGCTTCAATGTCCTTGTAATGCCAGGATGTCCCGAGGTCAGAGAAGAGTGGCCCCACTGCAAGACATCTGAGCGGAAAGGTTTAGGGACAAATAAACGGCCAGGTGGACCGTTACCTGGGTCAGGGTTCCTCAGATGTGCCTTCTTAATGGAAGTCTCAAGATCCCATAGTATAGGAGCCACTATCCGAGAGGCATGCAAGATGGGTTCAGGGCAGGCCTGCTTCTCAGGAGTTTCAAATATTCGGGACAGTGCATCCGGTTTAGTATTCTTGGTACCTGGACGAAAGGAAAGGGTGAAATTAAACCAGTTAAAGAAGAGAGACCACCTAGCCTGTCTGGAATTTAGTCTCTTGGCATCCCGAATGTAGGTGAGGTTCTGGTGGTCAGTCCAAATCAAGAAGGGATGGGTCGCCCCTTCCAGCAAGTGCCTCTACTCCTCCAGTGCCAACTTAATCGCCAAAAGCTCTCGGTTCCCGATATCATAGTTGACTTGGGTGGGAGTTAGTCTGTGAGAGTAAAAGGCACAGGGGTGAAGCTTGTTATCATACCTGCTTCTCTGTGAGAGGACAGCCCCAACTCCAACATCAGAGGCATCCACCTCCACGATAAAGGGTAACTCTGGATCTGGCAATGTGAGTACAGGGGCAGAAGTAAATCTCAGTTTAAGGGTGTGGAAGGCTATACTGGCTGCACTGTTCCAGTTGAAAGGGGTTTTACACTTCTTAGTTAGGGCAGTCAGAGGCTCGGCGATTGCACTGAAGTTCCTAATGAATCTTCTATAGAAGTTTGCGAACCCCAAGAACCGTTGTACCTGCTTGACAGAGGTGGGTGTAGGCCACTCGAGGACTGCTTTGATCTTGCCCGGATCCATGTGTAGACTTCCCTTTGTAACATTGAATCCCAGAAAGGAGACGGATGAGACATGGAACTCACTCTTCTCCAGCTTGACAAAAAGTCCATGGCTAAGAAGTCTTGATAGAACCTCTCTGACATGCCCCACATGATCCTGGAGACTTCGGGAGAAGATGAGAATGTCATCAAGATAAACATAGACAATGTCATTCAGCATCTCTCGTAGAACATCGTTAATGAAGGACTGGAAGACAGCTGGTGAATTGACCAGACCATACGGCATAACAAGGTATTCATAGTGGCCGTTGGGTGTGTTAAATGCTGTCTTCCACTCATCCCCTTCTCTGATCCTTACAAGGTGATAAGCATTTCTGAGATCCAACTTGGTAAAAATGGTAGCTTCTTGAAGGATCTCGAAAGCGGAGGACATAAGTGGCAGTGGATAACGGTTCTTTATAGTTATCCTATTGAGCCCCCGGTAATCAATACAAGGCCTGAGAGAGCCATCCTTCTTTTCCACAAAGAAGAAGCCTGCCCCTGCAGGCGAGGTGGAGGGGCGTATAAAGCCACTGTCCAGGGATTCTTTAAGATATACATCCATAGCTTTCCTCTCAGGGCCAGAAAGAGAGTAAAGCCTACCACGGGGTGGGCAAGTACCAGGAAGAAGTTCAATGGGGCAATCGTAGGGTCTATGTGGTGGAAGTACTGCAGCTCGGGATTTACTAAAGACCTCGAATAAATCTTGGTACTCGAGGGGAACTCGGGATAACTCGGGAGGTATGCTGAAACCCTTGCGAATGGCCGCATTACCCATGAAGATAGCTTCACAGTTCTGTGATGGTTCTGACTGGTTAACTGGGGAAAGGGAGTTCTGGTCTGGTGTATGGCGATGACTACTGGGGGTATACCAACAGGTCTGTCGAGAGTGGTTGCATCTCCAGCCCAACACATCCTCCTTCGTCCAGTCAATAAGGGGATTGTGATCTCTTAACCAAGGGTGGCCTAGTATTACTGGGATACTCGGACATTGAATGATATAGAAGCGTATTGACTCCTGATGGTCACCAATGGTTAGTTGGAGAGTAGAGGTACAGAGAGAGATTCGGCCAGAGCCCAGGGGATTGCCATCAACTGCTGAAATTCTGAGGGGAACCGGGAGTGGGGACAGGTCAAGACCCAAATTGAGAGCAAAATCATGATCCATAAAGTTACCAGCAGCCCCAGAATCTATGAAGGCTTTAATATGGCTAGGATGGTGTTTAGACTTGATTACTGCCCGCAAGGTAAGGCCAGAAGGATGTGAAAAGGGGACCAATCCTACTTTCGCCCCGGGGTCCCTGCACCAGGACGAGACTTGTCTTTCCCCGACAATTCTGGGCAATTGCTTCGGAAATGACCTGGCTTTCCAGAATACAGACAACAGCGCTCTCTCATCCAACGACTTCTCTCTGTAGTAGATATCCTTGTAGCACCCAGCTGCATTGGCTCCTCTGGATCTAATGAGGAACAAGAAACACGTTCAGGAATAGTTGTTGCTACCTCCTGCAGCTTCTCCAAACGCCTTTCTCTGAGGCGGAGGTCGACCCGGATAGCTAGGGCAATTAGAGAATCAAGATTTGTTGGAGTATCTCGAAAGGCCAGCTCATCTTTAAGATCCGAGGACAGGGCATTAAGAAAAATAGCTCTTAGAGCAGACTCGTCCCAGCCGCTCTCTGTAGCCAGGGTTCGGAACTCAATGGCGTAGTCAGCTGCACTACGGGACCCTTGAGACAGCCTTAAAAGACGACGACCTGCATCTCCACTCTCAGCAGGCTGGCCAAACACCCTTCTCATCTCAGCGAGGAAAGCTTTTATGTCAGAAGTAATTGGGGCCTGCTTGTCCCATAAGGCTGAAGCCCAGTCCAAGGCCTTGCCAGTGAGAAGCGTTATGATATACGCCACTTTACTGCTGTCAGAAGGAAAACAGCTGGGTTGTAGTTGAAAAATAAGAGTGCATTGTGTCAAAAAACCTCTGCAAATCTCGGGAGAACCATCAAAACGCTGAGGTGCGGGCAGCTTGGGTTCGGAAGATACCAACTGGGAAGGTGGAGAAGCAACGGTCTGTGGTTGAATTTGGGACTGGGAATTTAACAGTTGAAGAATATCTCGCAAGGCTTGATCATGGTGCTGGATAGTGTTACTCTGCTCGGTGAGAACTGCCAGGATGCGATCAACATTTGATGGTGGAGAGCTCTCCTCTGCTGGGCTTGTTTCCATGGTTCAGTCCTGCTGTAACGATCCAGCATGAGCTGGTATCGATTTCCAACGTAACTCTGTACAGTGTTACTGAGAGAGCAAGCTTGCTCCAATAAACCCAGATGCAGAGGAGGAAGACCACGAGGAGTCCACAGTTCAAAAGCCAAAAAATTCTTTACTTGAAGTAACAAAAAACACCAACACAAAAGGTGTTGAGATTCGTACAACTTGAGAAACAAAAAATATATAAAAATACAAAAGACTTGAGAAAAGGCAAAAAAACCCAAAACAGACACGAGGGTCTTAAAAAGAATTTCCAAAAAGGAGTCAATACTTGAGTTAAACTCACGGGCTTCAGAGCAATGAGACAGGAAGGTTCAGGACTGAACACAGAACACTGAAAGCACAGTCTTTATATGGGGCAAAACACAGGTGCTGGCAATGAGGCTGATTGTCCATGCTCCTAGCGAGAGTGAGGGCAAGGGCACCACCACCAGTGTGGGAGAGGCAGTGCATGGCAGAAGCGCCCCCTGGTGGCACGGAGGATGTGAGTCCTTACACA
>SRMA01024078.1:0-16406 GCA_007224835.1 Danionella cerebrum | reverse complement strand
AAGAGGGATAGTGGTTATACTGGTAGAAGGATGTTGGCAAGAGGAAGGCCAAAGACGAGATATATGGATGTACTGAAAGAGGACATGAAGGTAGTTGGTGCAAGAATAGAGGATACTGAGGACAGAAACAGATGATTCGCTGTGGCGACCCCTAAACTGGGAACAGTTGAAAGGTGAAGAAGAAGAAGAAGAAGAAGAAGATAAGAATACCTCTGTATTATTGTTTAGTATGTGATTTAACAAGGGAAACATTTTAAAAATAAAGCTCTAAACTAAGTGTTACTCATTACCGTTACACATTGTAAGCCAACCTAAGCTAAAATTCAATCCAACAAAGCAAGTGAGTCTGATTTCTCTCATTATTATAGCCGGTTCTAGCAAGGTGTACCTAATAAAGTGACCGGTGAGTGTCTATGTAATTTAACAACTTGAAATCGTTTCATTTTCATTTTTAAAATCGCAGTTTCAAGTGAAATATTTCTCATTACCGTCTTGGTACATTACAAGTCTACCTAAACTGACCAGCAATCCCATGATGCATCACTTTAAGTAGAAAATGAAAAACTCACGCCGATCTGGAATGTTAGAATCATTCTTGACGATAACTTGCGCTGTATATCTGTTTTATTGGTTCTCAAAAAACACGCAGTTCCATCATCTTGAGATAATTTCTCTGCTTCAGATCTGGATTCATCCGCGCAGTGCATTCCTTCAGAAGCTCGCGGCCGCCGGTGGAGGGCAGAGAAGAGGCGGAGGCGCGGGACCAGTGCGCGTTAAACCGAGAAACCGGACTCTTGCGGCTCAGATTCCGCGAGCAGCGGGCGCAGGCACACAGCTGGATGCCGAGTGAAAAGCGATCTCTGCCGCTGCTCTGAACACATCCCGAGAGAAAGAGAGAGGTTTCTGCCGGAGCACATCATCACACAGTGGATGGACTCATGCGCAACTCATGCGGAGCGGCGTGAGCGCGTGTAGATGAGCTCGAGGGCGGCGGCGCATCGCTCCTCACCTCCGTCACGCCTCTCCTTTGGTCCCGGGACCCAGTTTCCCGGAGGAACGCTTGTGGATTTTGGGAACACGGGGCTCGTCGGTGCTCTGTTAACCACCACCGCTGCTGCTGCGTGGCTCCGCTAAACACCCTGAAGAAGGAACGGTGATCCGCGCGCAGGAGTTTCCAAACTCCAACACCATGAGGGGAAACCAACGGCAGAGATTTCGATTGGGATTATTCCTCCTGTCTCTGAGGACTCTGCTCCTAAGTGTGGAAGCGCAGGGTAAGAGCACCACGCAAGTTATTTCGGTTCGGTTGGTTTTGTGCGTTTGGTCATTTGAAGAAAGTCTTGTGTGTTTGAGTGAGGAAACTCAGATTTGGCAAAGCATCTGCCGTCACCTCATTTAAAAGATGGTGTCATTCTGAGGATTTTAATGTTTTCTTAATTCTCTTTAATTCATTTGTGGTTTAAATGTAATTTTTTGTTGATCTACAAACTTAGCTCTAAGATTTCTGGGTTAAATCAACTCTAATTGGTGATTGTTTAGCCCAGCTGCTGGGTGTTTAATGGGCGTCCCAGTTTATTGGGTTTTTGGTTAAACCGATCTCTTTGGTTAATTCTAAAATAACTACTCTTTCAGAAATCTGTGGTAAAAAAACAAGTGGGGTTATTTTTAACACAGTTTCTGGTTGAATAATGGACAATTGAGTGCTGGGTATTTTTGAGTATATAGGCACTTAGGCTCTTTTATTTTAAAAACAACTAAAACAACATTTAAAGAATTACTATACTTGATTTATATCAGTCATAGAATAGTTTCTTAACCGACAGTCTTGTTAAACCCAGTTGTTGTATAATTTTTGACAGGGCTCATTTACTTTTCAGCATCAACCCAACTGCTCATAATATATATATATATATATATATATATATATATATATATTGGGGGGTAAAAATAAATAAATATTTTATAATAAATAACAAAAATGTTTATATATCATTAATTAGTCCAGCTTCTGGGTGAGTATTGGATTTTTGTGTGCTGATTTTGAACTCTGTTCATGAGCTATTAACCAAACTTCCATGTTATTTTGAAGGTAATTGCTTTAAAACACATTGGCTAAAAGTATAACTCTATAAGTCATTAATTGGCCCAGCTGCTGGTTTAATTTTTGACTATTTTGTTCGGTGTAGGTGTGGAGCTCATACACAGGCTACCACTTCACAGTAGAGGCCGGACTCACTCTACATCACCAGTTTGGCTGGTAAATTACAAAATAAAAGTCCCTATTTTCAAAAAGAATTGTGAATTCAAGGGACATGATTACAATCTAGAGTATTCCACCTTTTTATTGTCACAAATGGAATTCAAGGTCATTCAACAAAGAGTTTATGAATGGATCGTGAATATTTATAACTCTTTCAAAAATGGCCGTAATGCTTTATCTGAGGAACGGTTTAGCATATCAAGACAAAACTTGGATGTTTTAAAAACCATGATCAGAGTTTGTCTGCAGAGTTTCAACACAGTGCCCCCTGGGGATCTGGAGATTTAGAAATTTGTCTTTAACAATAATTCCTTATCAGCTTATCATGACATTCTTAATTACATAAGTTTAATAAAATAAAAGCTCCACAGTTTTAAGGATTCAGAATTCCCTTCACGGGAACCAAAGGGCCAAGTTCAGCTACTGAAATCCCCCAGTTGGCACAATGCAAACAAATGCTGTTCTTCTGGTTCCTAGCAATACCAGACTGGTCCACCAGATCACAAGATGAAGAAGCTTGAGAGTCGACTATTAGCTTCTGGATTTTTACATCTGTGGTCATAAAAGTGGTTTGAACATTTCTGCACCAGTGAATGATTGGTGATGGTGTATGTAACAAACCTTGTGTTCCAATAACAACAAAGAGTTGTGGCTTCACCAAGTTGATGTGTTTCATGAGTCCGGTAAACAGTCTCGTTTCTGGAGTCATACATAAGTCTTCTCTAAGCATTATTACTCTTCTTGTGTAAGGCTGTATTACAAGTGCAGCAAAAATTATTGGGTGTTTTCACAGTGCTGTCATTATTGTAGAGTGCCCCCAAAGATCAATTTTCTGCCATTTTTCAAATGGGTTTGACTTTGATGAGCGTCTTTCTCGACAAACTCCAGATCTGCAGCAGAGTACAGTACAAAAGCTGTATAGGAACAGTTATTTCACTGTTTGGAACTGAAGTCAGCACAAACCCTCTATGGACTTGAAGCATGTAGTGTTTTTGCATCTGACAGCAGCATGAAACACTGTGGACTTGTGTGGCTGAAATAGCCGAGCGTTGCTTGTTGCATGATAAAAGAAAGTTGGTTGAATGACATCAGGCTGAGTAAGCCGTTCCTCCACATTTGATCTTTCCTTTTACAGTTTAGGCATGAGATAATACAATCGTGCTCTTATTTCAGGATTTACAGGAAGCTCTCCTCGAAAAGCTGCTTTTGTTGCTCTCATATCATGAAACAAAGCTTTTTACCGTTTCCATTTGTGTGAATGTGTGCTATAACGATGGGTAATGAAGTTAGCGAGCATCTGTTTTGCGCCTGGCTCCTTTTACAGAGTGTTTTATGGTTCTGTAATCAAATCACGGTTCAGATGTGACTGCTGAAGAGGACCATGTTAACAGTCAGGAGCTGCCTCAGTCACTTAGAATGGAGGGAAATGTGAAGAAGGAAACTTGTCACTAAGCTTGTGTTTTACCCTGATTCTGACCCCGTTGCGAGCGGATCAACTCTACGTTTTGGCATAAAAACATTGCAATGATGGTTAAGGACCAGCGTTCTCTAGGTTTCTCCTGTTGCTGCCCACGTCACGATACACATTGCTCATCGAGTGGGTGGTGGGCCAAAGGGACGGTGACCCCAAGCTGCTTTCTTGGGCTGAGCAGGGCTTTAGTGCTTTAGGAATCGAGTTTGACACCCCTGATCTAGAGACTTGGAGGTCCTAAGTAATGAATGATTCCGTATGAATCCTCTTTATCAGGGAAGCGAACCGTGGATGCCCACTTTGATTTATCTATCAATTTCTAAGGTCCTGAGGTAAAATTACTCCCATGTGAACCGGTTTGTGTCGATTGATCAATCAGATCGCTGAAGGTTCCGTCAATCCTCGTTGTAGATTCGAAATGTACTTGAAGCAAGGGTTAGTTTTCTTTTTTAAACACAGATGTGCATTGCCTTCACATTCATGCCAGTGGTTTTTAGCAAAATCCTCATCTGTGCTCATCTAAATAAACCCAGGGGGACGTGGGATCGTTTCTCAATTATCTGAGATAATAGGAACCCTCTGCCAAAGGGCTTTAGGTGCATTTGTCCCAATGCAATCCTGTACACTGACCAAATGCAACCGCTCTAATCTCTACACCTTCATATTCACACTTGGATATCATAAGTTCTGTCCTGAGGACAGGGAGAAAACACAGTTTTGTTTACTTCAAAGACTCACCGAAAGTGGGGAAGAGTGTGTGTTTGTTTAGGCTAAGTGGTGGCCATCAGCTCGGAGTCACCAGAAACCCAGCAGCCCATTAAAAAGCCATTAGCTAAAGCCGCAGAGTTTGTGTTGTGTGTCACAGAGAGAGAGAGAGAGAGAGAGAGAGAGAGAGAGAGAGAGACTAGTCTGACTCTTCAAACTGACAATTTCTGTCTTAATCCATGACGCCAGTAAATACCGAGCCACTCACTGGGGTATTAAATGAAGAAGTTGTCTATGAAATAACATCCCATTACACCACCAACTCTATTTTCTTTTCTAGCTTCTAATATTTCACACTTAAACTATTTTTACCAATTTTCATGTTGCAAATAATTTATTAAAGGGGTCGTGAACATATTTTCTTTACTTATAAATTATATGGAAATGTCACTTTAACCTTGTTCTATCAATCAATCGGCCGGATGTATCAGTCGATTTTTATTTAGTTATTTATTTTTCTCTCCACAGTTCCAAAAGCGGTATGGGTCGTCCTGATGTGAAAATTCAAGATGCATTTCTTTCAGCTTTAAAAATCGGCCACCAAGATTTTCCAAAGAAAAACCCGTGTCTGTTGACCACTAATTCCTTTTTCTCTAGATGTTAAATCCTCCACAAATGTTCCAGAAGTGGTTTCTTCAGCGGCTCCCTTCAGCACTTCTCTCTAACTGGACATTGGTTTAAATATGCATGACTTCCTGACTTCAAATGAAAAATGTTGTAGTATTTGGAAGGAGAACTAAGCAAGTATAGCCTGTAGACAGTTTGTTGTGTTTATATACGATCCTGAAATGTTGCTCTGAAAAAATCTATATATGTGTGCAACATAACCACATTCATAAAGCAATCTTGGACCGAGAAACTGAAACGCTCTGTGGTTTCTTGCAGCCGCTCTTTATCAGTTGCTTATTTTAGCTTCATAGCAGAATTTGAGGATTGAAAGGCTTGGTGTTAGCACTGCAGGAGAACAACAGTGCCATGTGAACAATAATGGAGTTGCGCTGTTTCCAGCTTGTTCCATTGATTGAAATGCCCTCGTACAGTTCTGCAGCTCAGTATGATTCTTCACACAGCTCTCGCAATTCACACACCGTCCTGTGAATGTGTGCGTTAGCGCTGACGGAAGTGTGTTAGAGAGGGTCTCGGAGACGAAACGAGGTTTCACACAGACTTATCAACCGTGCTGTCCGCGCTGAATACTGACTTCTGTTCTGCAGAGTGTAGCACAGCTGCCCTGTGACTCTGTAGGGACGGCAGACGTGCTACGTGCCATTATTGAACACTGCATTCATTCCAGCTGTTTGCTAAGGGAAACGCACCCCTGGCTCCAAGAGTTCAACTTCAGCTTGTAATTTGTTCTGGTAACAAGCCATTACGCTGTTGCACGCTGGTGACAAATTCAGCATGAGCCTCCCACATTCGTTATCCAGCCGACTTGTGATTTCAAGATCAGCGCTGGGGTCAAAGCTGTCTGGCAAGCTTTATTTTCTGTTGAGATTAGCACGCGATGCTAGCCCCGAAAAGCTAACACTGATGGACGAAATTTGGATCTTCATAGGTTTAAACAGTGACCTTATATTTTACTTAAAATATTTTTGTTGAGCTGTAAGAAGATGGTTTTATTTTCATATATGTGGAGTTTAGTCGCTCATATACTGGTATACACTGGTCCTGAGCTCTAAAAAGAAGGTCTTAGCCTCTCAAATGTGTGTTAACCTTTCAAATTCTAATTTATGCTAGTCTTTGCTGGTCTTGAGCTGTAAATGATGGTTTTAGCCAATATTGTATTAATTTTATGCTGCATTTTACTGGTCCTGAGTGTTTGAAAAGATGGTTTTAGCCTCCCAATGTGGCTTTTAACCTTTCAAATACTGATTTATGCAGTTTTTGCAGGTCTTGAGCTATAAATGATGGTTTTAGCCCCTCAAATGCTGGTTTATGCAAGACTTTGTTTTAAGTGTTGAGCTTTAAAAGATGGTTTTAACCTATATTGTATTATTTTTATGCTGTAATTTACTGGTCCTGAGTGGTAAAAAAGATGGTTTTAGCCTCCCAAATGTGGGTTTTAACCTTTCAAATACTGGTTTACCCTAGTCTTTTGCTGGTCTTAAACTGAATATCACTGGTTTTAGTTGCTGAAATGCTGGTCTTTTGCTTGTTTGGTTTTGAGCTGTAAACGATGGTTTTAGCCTCTCAAATGCTGGTTTATGCAAGTCTTTGTTGGTCCTTTCAAAATACTGGTTTATGTTGGTCTTTAGCTGTAAAAAATGGTTTTAACCCTTCTAATGCTGCTTTATACTGGTCTTTTGCTGCTCTTGAACTGAATTTAGATGGTTTCAGCCTCTCAATTGCTGTTTTTTTATTTGTCTTTTGTTGACCCTGACCTGTGTTACGATGGTTTATAATCGCTCAAAAAAAGTGTTTTAGGCTATGAAAAGCTGTTTAATGGTGGTCTTAAGCTGCTCCAGAGCTTACTGTATTAATATAAACCACTCATATGCTACTCTATGGTGGTCTTTATCTGGTTCCGGACTGCATTTGATGTGTAAAAAGTATTTTTGCCCTTCATTATTTGATTTAACCTTTTCAAACACAGGATTCAAACCCCTAGATGGTTCTTTTAGCTTCTCAGTTGTGGTATTTTAATTTTTAACTGCCAACTGGTAAGGAACTGGATTTAATAAGTCTTCATCTGGTTGCAAACTTGTCATTGTTGAAAGGGAACTCCACTATTCTTCTCTCTACATGGGTTGGGGTCTTTACTTGGTCACAAACTGAATCAATGCTGGATTAATTTTTTTTTATCTTGTCGTGAACTAGTTATGTGCATCTTTAGCTGGTTCTAAAGATAAACTACATCTCATGTTTAGTTCCAGGTAATGATTCCAAGGTCTGTGTTGTGTTTGTTTCGGCAAAGCAGCCGTTTTCAAAACAGTTTGTTTGCCAAAGGATTCCACCGATATCTGGCCTCCTCTTCTGTAGTTTTATTAGCAAAGAAAGATCAGAAATAGAAAACAAGTGCTGTTGCTCCAGGGTAAAAGACCCATAATGCTTTGCAGTGAGGGCGTTCTGCCAATAGGAGATCGGTGTTAGTGACATTAACCTGCTGACCCGAGGGCAGGAGTGTATCTGTGCACTCACTGCGGATGAAATGTGGATTGGTTTAATGTGAGAGCGAGGAGTCGTGCTGAATTCAGAGTCTGCGAGGGCACGCCACGGCTCTTGTTTTCTGCCTTGCTTTCTCTGACTTGTTTCATTTAATCCAACGATGGAATGCAAGCGTTTCATCTGCAGTGCCAGAAGTAGTGTGTGTGTGTGTGTGTGCGCGTGTGCGCGTGCTTGTGTGTCACATGATTCCTGTACGGGAATTTATGAGTTTCTCAGGCATCATCTGATGCTTTGACCTCCACTTGAATCGAGTATTAAACTGGGCCAGAATTACTCCAAGCACACATCCAAGGTAGCATCCAAAAATAAACATATGCATTGGTTGACTTAACTCTGCGGAGGTCTCCACACATCAGCCTCCAAACGCTAAGAACACGGAGAGTTATCCCGAGATGTGAGCAAACCTGGCGTCAACTACAAGAAACGTCTGATTTCACTGAAAAGGGTTCAAATACTTATGTCTCTCATATAAGAGCAAATTTGTTTTTATATAAGCAAAATGTTGTTATTCGTATTTAGGCAAAAATATTCAACACGCATCTCCTCCGAACCCATTTAAGCTGCAGCCATCAAACTTTGGCCAGACATCCAAATGGGTCTGATGCTGAGAATGCTGGGAAATGTTCCATGAGGTCACACTTTGCGGAAAAAAACAAAACACTACCACGCAGGTAGAGGTTATCATTCTGTGCAAAAAGCAATAATATACCAAATACTGTACAAAAGTATTTTCTTGAAGGGGTTAAATTTAAAGGCTGTTGAAATGAAGGGGAAAAAGCAACCAAACATCTTCAAGATAAAACATCACAGAGAAATGGGGGCGTGTTTATGCTAATCATAGAAACAGCTTAATTTTTTATGACATCACTGACCGCTGCCTCAGTTTACCCAAGCAACCAAATATCTGTAAAAATGATTTAAAAAAAAATCATAGACATAGAGGTTTGTTTATTTCACTCATATTGACACATGGAACAAATATGGTGTTGCTGACCCCTCCATAGCAACCAGACTGTTTACCTCGGCAACCTGCCCCTATCTCAGCTTTGGAAAAATCATGGGGGTTGGTATATGGTACTTGTAGTGACATGGGGAACTCTGTAAGATGTCACGGAGTACCATGGCAACCACTCCATTTTGCTTATAAAATACTTTTTAACGGAACTTTTACAAGGCTTCTAGTTCATAATGTTTTTTATTGTCATTCGCTTTGTTTCATCAATTAAAAAAATAATTATTTGTATGAACATGAAATGCTGCCCGCACCCAGAAATATGTGACATTTTCTGTGGAAATGTACCTTTCTCATCCCCTTCTCTCTCCCTCTCTCTCTCTATCCCTCCCCCTTTCTCTTTCGCTCTCTCTTTAGTTCCTCACCTTTTGAGTTTCTTCAGCTCAGCACAAAAGAAGAGCTTTTATGACTGGTATATCTTTATTTATCTTTAATTTATAACAATTTTTGTGAATGAATGACCATTTTTTTTCGATCTTAACAATGTTTCGTTCACCTTTCTTTGTGTGGAACAGATAGAAACTGTACATCTCATGTTTGCCGATCACAAATCGTTTAATTAATAGAAAAGTAGTTGAGGGAAACTGATTAGCCGGCATCTGTACCGGATATTTTTGCACTGCAGCACAATACAGCGAGGAGGAAAAACAGCTTCTGACCGGAGCAGAACGTGGCTGGGTACAAACGAGGCCACGGGAGCGGTGTTTTCACAGGATGAGCATCTTTTCTCAGGCTTTGATGCTAGTGGACGCTCCGCTCGAGTCAGCATTAGCGCTGGGATTGTGCTGCGTGGCGCAGACTATTCTTAGCCGCTGTGATAGATGGAAGACCCTCCTGCGCTCGGTTCCTGCCACAGTTTTTCTCTGCTCTGATAATTATAGATGCTAAAAAAAGACAAAGGTGATAAATGTTACCTGAGTGATGTCACATGATTGACATCTCAGTCAGCCAATCAGAGAAGGGGACAGTTTATGAAATGCTGTAATCCAGAATGGAAGCGTTTAATCGTTACATTTTCATCTTTATTTGCTCTGAGCACCCTTTGCTTTCTAAAGCGCAGCAATTCTTTGCTCACAGTTTCAAAACTCTCTGCAGATTTCTCAGGTTTAGTTGTTACCTGTATCAGCATCTGTTGTGCGCAGCGTTTAAACTGCCTTTTTATGTTTCGTCAGTGAGGTTTTCTCACATTGAAGTGAATACATTTATTGGTTTGCCTTACTGTAACTCTCCATGACAGAAAAATAAAACATGGCTAATAAAACTATATGAGCTCCTGCATTCGTCCAGATGTGCAGCAGTCACCTGAGAGCATCCCAGAATGCATCCCTCGTCCTTGACTTGCTTTCCCAGGGAAACAGGTGACCTGAAAATGGTGAAACCTCTTTGAGGAGTTATTTCCTAGCTAAGAGCTGATCAAATGTTGTGAAAGCCGTTTCTGTCTCATTTTAACCTGTCTGTTCCTTAGCAACATAAAGGGTCTGTTCTGTTTTCAAGAAACAATCTCTAAGAACAATAAAGTTTATGTTTTCATCTTTTTTTTCATTGTATAGAATTGAATTTGAACATAAATGAAATAAAGGTAGAATACAAGTATTTTTTATAAATATATATATTCACATTTGCTAAACGTTTAAACGTTTTCCTATTTGTTAGTCTGACACATTTTTTATTTGGGTTTTTATTTTATTGAATATACATTTTTAACATAGTTATATATACAAATATAACTGCAAGCAGTAATGCGGGGCCAAGCATCCGGTAGGCAAAACGTGAGCAAAAGTACCATCAAAATGTAAACCAAAGACATATGCAATCACCACAAGGCATGGTAGCATAAAAAAAACAAGTTGAATTAAGCACTATTTAAATTTTTATGAATTTTGTCCCTTAGGTGGCGCTCTTAGTAACTTTTGTTTTGGGGTCAGCCTTTGGTACTGATGCCTCACAACAAATTTGGAGTCAATATGGCAAACGGTTGCAGAGATACAGCTTCAGAAACCGCTTGACCCGACGGCATCACAATCGTCATGGTTCTTATCGAAATCCAAAACTGCAATCAACACAATACAAATAACTTTTTGCCAGCAAGGTCTAAGGATGATCCTATTCTAATTTGGTGAGAATCGGATTAACGGTCTGGGTGGAGTTAGAAAAAGTAAGGTTTTCAGCCAATTCAACATGGCAGACAGGAAGTTCAATCAATTATGGTAAATTTTATATCTATGATTTCAGTTCCACCTAAGGAACAAAACTGGATGAGATTTTTCACAATAGGCTAAACTAGCAAAAGTTATTAGCATTTTTCTAAAATCATTTATATCTTTTGACCACTAGATGGCGCTGGCGTAAAATTTGTTGAGTCCCTTCAGGGCATGGAGTCAAACATGCACAACAACTTTCAGAATTTCAAAGTAAAGTATGTTTGAAATACAGCATTTCTTGGTATAACTCAAAATGGCCGACGCCCAAAATGGCCGACACAGTAAAAATGGACATGGTTCGACTCGGCTTGATGGTCCAAACGCGCTGATACCAATTTGATGAATTTTGGACAAACGGTTTGGGAAATACAGGCCGAATTGCCAATTTTTTATATCTCCGGACTACTAGAGGGCAGAGCGACGAAACACTGCAAGCATCCTCTGATCATAGGTGTTACAACATAGACAAAGTTTGGTGTACATAGGTTAAAGCGTTGCGAAGTTATAGCCTGACAATCATTTTGGCGAGTTTTGCATAAGGATCATTCGCGAATAATTCGATAACGGTTTGACGAATCGAAAATCCAAGTAATAACTTTTGTTCGGCATAGTCATTAGATGATGTGGAGCGAATTTCATGAAGTTTGGACAAACGGCCACGGAGGAGTTAGCAAAAGTAGGTTTTTCATAAAATTCAAAATGGCGGAAAAATTTGCATGACGGAAAATGACGTCATAGGGTCAGGTCGATTCGTCTTGAGCCAAGGAATCAGTGGGAAGTGGAATTTTGTTTATGCGACTTACGGTTCAAAAGTTATTAGCATAAACGTGGGTGTAACTTTGGCCTATTGGTGGCGCTAGATGGTTTGGTTTGGAGACTTCAAATTTGGTCAGATTGTAGGTCAGAGGCTTGGCAGTCAGTGGGCCAAATTTCATAACTTTCCCGCAAACGGTTCATACGGCTCCCATTGACTTCATTACGGAAGAGGAAGAAGAAGAATAATAAATATAACTGCAAGCAGTAATGCGGGGCCAAGCATCCGGTAGGCAAAACGTGAGCAGAAGCACCATCAAAATGTAAACCAAAGACATATGAAATCACCTCAAGGCATGGTAGCATAAAAAACAAGTTGAATTGAGCACTATCTAAAATTTTATGAATTTTGACCATTAGATGGCGCTCCTGGTAACTTTTGTTCTGGGGTCAGTCTTTGGTACTGATGACTCACAACAAATTTGGTGTCAATATGGCAAACAATTGCAGAGATAGAGCTTCGGAAACCACTTGACCCGACGGCATCACAATCGTCATGGCTCTTATCGAAAACGGCAAAAGCAATCAACACGTTACGAAAACCTTTTTGCCAGCAAGGTCTAAGGATGTTCCAATTCAAATTTGGTGAGAATCAGTCAAACGGCCTGGGTGGAGTTAGAAAAAGTAAGGTTTTCAGCCAATTCAACATGACAGACAGGAAGTTCAATCAATTATGGTAAATTTTATATCTATGTTTTCAGCTCGACCTAAGGAACAAAACTGGATGAGATTTTTGACAATAGGCTAAACTAGCAAAAGTTATTAGCATTTTTCTAAAATCGTTTATATCTTTTGACCACTAGATGGCGCTGGCGTAAAATTTGTTGAGTCCCTTCAGGGCATGGAGTCAAACATGCACAACAACTTTCAGAATTTCAAAGTAAAGTATGTTTGAAATACAGCATTTTTTGGCATAAATCAAAATGGCCGACGCCCAAAATGGCCGACACAGTAAAAATGGACATGGTCCGACTCGGCTTGATGCTCCAAACGCACTGATACCAATTTTATGAATTTTGGACAAACGGTTTGGGAAATACAGGCCGAATTGCCAATTTTTTATATCTCCGGACCACTAGGGGGCAGAGCGACGAAACACTGCATGCAGCCTCAGGTCATAGGTGTTACAACATAGACAAAGTTTGGTGTACATAGGCTAAAGCGTTGCGAAGTTATTGCCTTACAATCATTTTTGCGAGTTTTGCGTAAGGATCATTTGTGAATAATTCAATAACGGTTGGACAATTCAAAAATCCAAGCAATACCTTTTGTTCGGCATAGTCAGTAGATGATGTGGAGCGAATTTCGTGAAGTTTGGACAAACGGCCACGGAGGAGTTAGCAAAAGTAGGTTTTCATAAAATTCAAAATGGCGGAAAAATTTGCATAGCGGAAAATGACGTCATAGGGCCAGGTCAACTCGTCTTGAGCCAAGGAATCAGTGGGAAGTGGAATTTTGTTTATTCGACTTACGGTTCAAAAGTTATTAGCATAAACGTGGGTGTAACTTTGGCCTATTGGTGGCGCTAGATGGTTTGGTTTGGAGACTTCAAATTTGGTCAGATTGTAGGTCAGAGGCTTGGCAGTCAGTGGGCCAAATTTCATAACTTTCCCGCAAACGGTTCATACGGCTCCCATTGACTTCATTACGGAAGAGGAAGAAGAAGAATAATAAATATAACTGCAAGCAGTAATGCGGGGCCAAGCATCCGGTAGGCAAAACGTGAGCAGAAGTACCATCAAAATGTAAACCAAAGACATGAAATCGACTCAAAAAATCGAAATCGAGCGCTATTCAAAATTTTATGAATTTTGACCATTAGGTGGCGCTCTTTGTAACTTTTGTTTTGGGGTCAGCCTTTGGTACTGATGACTCACAAGAAATTTCGTGTCAATATGGCAAACGGTTGCAGAGATACAGCTTCGGAAACCACTTCACCCGACAGCATCACAATCGTCATGGCTTTTATTGAAAACTGTAAAAGCAATCAATACGCTACAAATAACTTTTTGCCAGCAAGGTCTAAGGATCTTCCGATTCAAATTTGGTGAGAAACGGACAAACGGTCTAGGTGGAGTCAGAAAAGGTAAGGTTTTCAGCCATTTCAACATGGCAGACAGGAAATTCAATCAATTATGGTAAATTTTATATGTATGTTTTCAGCTCAACCTAAGGAACAAAACTGGATGAGATTTTTGGCAATAGGCTAAAGCTAGCAAAAGTTATTAGCATTTTTCTAAAATCGTTTATATCTTTTGACCACTAGATGGCGCTGGCGTAAAATTTGTTGAGTCCCTTCAGGGCATGGAGCCAAACATGCACAACAACTTTCAGAATTTTAAAGTAAAGCATGTTTGAAATAAAGCATTTCTTGGTATAACTCAAAATGGCCGACGCCCAAAATGGCCGACACAGTAAAAATGGTCGTGGTTCGACTCGGCTTGATGGTCCAAACGCGCTGATACCAATTTGATGAATTTTGGACAAACGGTTTGGGAAATACAGGCTGAATTGCCAATTTTTTATATCTCCTGACCACTAGAGGGCAGAGCGACGAAACACTGCATGCATCCTCTGATCATAGGTGTTACAACATAGACAAAGTTTGGTGTACATAGGTTAAAGCGTTGCGAAGTTATAGCCTGACAATCATTTTGGCGAGTTTTGCGTAAGGTTTATTCGCTAATAATTCAAAAACGGTTTAACGAATCGAAAATCCAAGTAATAACTTTTGTTCGGCATAGTCAGTAGATGATATGGGGCGAATTTCATGAAGTTTGGACAAACGGCCACGGAGGAGTTAGCAAAAGTAGGGTTTTCATAAAATTCAAAATGGCGGAAAAATTTGCATGGCGGAAAATGACGTCATAGGGTCATGTCGATTCGTCTTGAGCCAAGGAATCAGTGGGAAGTGGAATTTTGTTTATACGACTTACGGTTCAAAAGTTATTAGCATAAACGTGGTTGAAACTTTGGCCTATTGGTGGCGCTAGCCGGTTTGGTTTGGAGACTTCAAATTTGGTCAGCTTAAAGGTCAGAGGCTTGGCAGTAAGTGGGCCAAATTTCATAACTTTCCCGCAAGCGGGTCATACGGCTGCCATTGACTTCGAGACGGAAATGGAAGAAGAATAATAATAAATATAACTGCAAGCAGTAATGCGGGGCCAAGCATCCAGTAGGCAAAACGTGAGCAGAAGCACCATCAAAATGTAAACCAAAGACATATGAAATCACCACCAGGCATGGTAGCATAAAAAACAAGTTGAATTGAGCGCTATCTAAAATTTTATGAATTTTGACCATTAGGTGGCACTCTTAGTAACTTTTGTTTTGGGGTCAGCCTTTGGTACTGATGACTCACAACAAATTTGGTGTCAATGTGGCAAACAATTGCAGAGATAGAGCTTCGGAAACCACATGACCCGACGGCATCACAATCGTCATGGCTCTTATCGAAAACGGCAAAAGCAATCAACACGTTACGAATACCTTTTTGCCAGCAAGGTCTAAGAATGTTAAAATTCAAATTTGGTGAGAATCAGTCAAACGGCCTGGGTGGAGTTAGAAAAAGTAAGGTTTTCAGCCAATTCAACATGACAGACAGGAAGTTCAATCAATTATGGTAAATTTTATATCTATGTTTCAGCTCGACCTAAGGAACAAAACTGGATGAGATTTTTGACAATAGACTAAACTAGCAAAAGTTATTAGCATTTTTCTAAAATCGTTTATATCTTTTGACCAAAAGGTGGCGCTGGCGTAAAATTTGTTGAGTCTCTTCAGGGCATGGTGTCAAACATGCACAACAACTTTCAGAATTTCAAAGTAAAGTATGTTTGAAATACAGCATTTTTTGGCATAATTCAAAATGGCCGACGCCTAAAATGGCCGACACAGTAAAAATGGACATGGTTCGACTCGGCTTGATGCTCCAAACGAGCTGATACCAATTTTATGAATTTTGGACAAACGGTTTGGGAAATACAGGCCAAATTGCCATTTTTTTTATATCTCCGGACCACTAGGGGGCAGAGCGACGAAACACTGCATGCAGCCTCAGATCATAGGTGTTACAACATAGACAAAGTTTGGTGTACATAGGCTAAAGCGTTGCGAAGTTATTGCCTTACAATCATTTTTGCGAGTTTTGCGTAAGGATCATTCGTGAATAATTCGATAACGGTTTGACGATTCAAAAATCCAAGAAATAACTTTTGTTTGGCATAGTCAGTAGATGATCTGGAGCGAATTTCGTGAAGTTTGGACAAACAGCCATGGAGGAGTTAGCAAAAGTAGGTTTTTCATAAAATTCAAAATGGCGGAAAAATTTGCATGACGAAAAAATGACGTCATAGGGTCAGGTCGATTCGTCTTGAGCCAAGGAATCAGTGGGAAGTGGAATTTTGTTTATTCGACTTACGGTTCAAAAGTTATTAGCATAAACATGGGTGTAACTTTGGCCTATTGGTGGCGCTAGATGGTTTGGTTTGGAGACTTCAAATTTGGTCAGATTGTAGGTCAGAGGCTTGGCAGTCAGTGGGCCAAATTTCATAACTTTCCCGCAAACGGTTCATATGGCTCTCATTGACTTCAGTACGGAAGAAGAAGAAGAAGGAAGAATAATAAGAAGAAACGGAACAAACACAATAGGTGCCTTCACAGCTTTGCTGCTTGGCCCCTAATAATAAGAAGAAACGGAACAAACACAATAGGTGCCTT
>SRMA01024077.1:0-180057 GCA_007224835.1 Danionella cerebrum | reverse complement strand
GAATCATATCATAAAGATACTGTGAGTAAAAAGATGATAATTACTTTAAAAGGAAGTTGATTATCATTACCGTTGTACTGGAATGGTGATGAGCATTCCATCTCTAACACGCTCTGCACGCTCAAATTCATTCAGAACAATCCAGGCCACACTACACCATACACAGCTGTTTTTTTTTTTCATGGGAAGGAGGAGTTTAGAATCTTGACTGAGTCATTGGGAAATAGTGGTATAATAATATGAGCTTAAACCAGAACATGAACTTATAAAACCCATATTACGGGCACTTTAAGGAAAAGGCAAACTTTTTTATCTTACATTTTCAACAATACAGACGTAGACTTATCAAATATTGGCCATCATAAATCAAAAAAGGTAACTTAAAGCAAAATTTGGCATGTGTTCAGTTCTAAAAATTTAAATGAAACACATTCACTGCGCAATACGTGCAGCTAAGCCTTTGAGATTGAAATAGACGATGCATGGTGACGGACATTCATTGGATTCTGGCTTGTTGTTTCAAACTGAAAACACCAGTGTAAAAACTATTTCGATTATTTTTTGATTAAAGCATGCAAAATATGAGTGAACTGGAAGCTGTGCACAGTTTAAGTATTAACTCATAAATGAAGTGCATCAAGAACCAACCGCTTTTTCTTTGATCTTTGCAAACTTTATGAAGTTAAAAACCTGTTGCTAACTTGCTTTGGTTAATAACCTAAGGTATTTGGAAACCTGGCTGGGCCAGCCAATCACATCATCTCAGCTCACTGTCGCCATACTGACATTTAGAAGAGGGTTGTTTAAGGGCATGGCCCTAGGGTAATTTTCTCAAACCATCTTCAGGTCTGACTTAGTTTGGCATTTTGAACATGCAGAACCATTTAACAATGGGAAAAAAAATTGTCTCCAAAAGAGACAGTCTATGTAAAAATCTTTGCATGGAATTTGGGAATATTTTGGTCGCACTGTTTGTTACAGTAGTGAGTGTACAGAGACAATTAAACTGCTCTCTTTACTTACTCTCTGCTGCCTGCATGGTAACATCATCCAGCTCCTTCTCCAGCCTCTCATACGTTTCCAGCCGTGCCTGTTGTTCAGAACTTTGAGCGTGCAGTTCTGTAATGCGCTTCTCTGATGATGTCTGAAGCCCATAAAACTCTTTTGTTAGAACCTGCAAACACAGATCAAGAGAAAGGTAAGATGAAACTGCAAAAACTGAGAAGCGAGGGTGGTGTAATAACATAATGTTCAAATGTTTTATGATGCTGCATAAAATGTACAGTCCTTGTTTAATTAGGCTGAGAACTGAGTTCAACAAGTGTCAGGTCAGGTTGCAGTCAAAACAAAAATGCAAAAGCATAAAACATGGTTGTAAAAACGATCAACATTCTCTACAATATTTTTGTGTTCATTTGTTAACTTACAGTGTTTTAAAGCCTAGAGTAACCGTTTAGCATAATGTTACATGAAATGCTTAAGAGGAAATTCTGTAAATTAACCTCTTGAGTTTCACTATGCAACAGGAGTTCAGTGTAAAGTTCACACAGAGGCACATCCAGAGCTTCTCTGCAGGGTACAAACATCTCTTTTGTTGATATGTGAGAGCAGTCAAGACAATTTAGTCCATGACTTTGAAAATATAAGTAAAGGCAAATAGAGCCCTCCCAGTGTAAAAGAGGCTGCGTGAAGCTTAAATTCACATATAAATGAAGAACACAACAACTCTATTAGCCTGAATCCTTGCAAAAATATTTTGGAGGTGTGTTGGGCAAGCATTTAGGGCAGTTATACAGCAGTGTGTTGCTTCCAGACACAAATGTTTGTTTATATGGAAACTCAAAGACTTCTCAGTTCAATTAAATTGTTTAATTGTTGCATCTTGTTGACCATTTCCACATTTTTAACAAGATGTTCTTTATCTAGAGGGCTTTCAATTCATTAATAAAATGATTGGAAGTAATGTTGTTGAAGTCAGAACCTAGAACCAACTAAATAATTAATTCATCACAATTTTAATAAACTTTTGCAATCGGTTAATCATTAATGGAGTAGATCTTAAAGTTTATTTTTTGTCAGGGTAATGCTGATAAAGTATTACTGAGTAGTAGGGGCGTAACACCAGTCACACTACGATACATATCACAGAAACTATGGCCACAATACGATAAGCCATCAAAAATTCATTCAATAAACAAAAATGAAAAAAAAATAAATAAATAAATAATTTCTGAAACAGATTCATAATAAAATAAATGTACATTTTTCCCCATGGCGACAATTACAGTTATAAACTTTCAATTTGTCTGAAAATCAGGTATAATATGTATGATATCACTATTTATAATGAGTGAAAATGGATCTATTTTACAGTGTCTTGCCTCCAATTTCTTCTGGTGTTTTTCACACTCAATTTGACAAAGGTTGAGATTCCTTGCTGTCTCTTCCTGAACCATCTGGGAACGCTCCAATTCAAACTTTTTCAGCTTCACTTGGTTGAGCAGTTCTGCCACTCTGCTGTCTGAACCCAGCTGCAGCTGCCGGAACCTGAAAACAACCAATGCATATGTATCATGTAAGCATATAAATAATAAAGAACTCCGTTGTTTAAGAAATTGTAATAATTGCTTTTTTTTCCCCCATCATCATTGTAAAATGTATAACCTGTATAACAGTCATTTTAAAAATCATGACTTTTTCTACAGATTATATATACAAACTTTGTACAGTTCAAAGGAACTATTTATTTGAACAAGTCCTTACTGTCACTCATGTTTATTAAAAAATGAGTGAGGGGTGCAAAACTTCAGCTATGGCTAACCTTAGGCAAAGTTGAGCTATTTCTAATCCTGAGATGTGATCGACAATGACAAGCTAAGACTATTTTCTTGACCCGGAAGTCTATAATTTCCAAGAACCAACAGTCCCAGCATGCCCATACAGCTTCTTCATTAACAGACAGGTCTCCAGGGAATTAACCAATTTGACAAAAACAGCCTTAGGGGTTTTGGTTGAGAGAGTAACCACACCTGTCAAGGCACCAAACCTGCAGGTTAGGTTTTTTTTTCCTGATTGTGCAGCATCAATAACGTAGAGTTAATAAAAGGCAGCTTTATACACAGAAAGGAAATGTCATCACAATAGTGACCAACACCTAAAAAAATAATTGTACAAATTATGAGTAACTGGGCAACTCCCTTTATACATAACGGACAGAATAATGTTAAGCTATTTAATGTCCTAACGCACAAAAGAGATATGTATTAATATGAAGGAAAATAAAAGGGGTGGAGCACACAGTGGGAACCCAACTTTTAAAAAGTTTATTTGTATAGTTTTCAAGACAAAAACTCAAAACAAATACAACATAAAGTTTGTATTTTCAGCATGACGCAACGCAATGCAACTCTTGTTCTAACCCTACCCCCGATTAAATATGCCTGCCCAAAATAGAGGCGCCAGAGAACATCTTCACAGAGCAGAGACTCAAGCTTTCAAGAGGTTAAAGGAGCATCTGTCATTTTTGCCCTCAATCGAGGTTCTCAGTGAATGTGAGCAATCCGTTACCCAGGGCTGAAAAACGCAGGGTATGCCCAGCAACTGTGCACAGAGTCTCTGCTGGTATGCCTGGCATGTGCCTGAAGCTCATTGACACCATTGCATCTCCTATGAGCAAATAAGGGCTGACCATTCACAAGGGGGTGGGGGGCAATCTGCTCTTTTAGACACCACTTCAGAAACCCAATTAAAAAAATATTAATATTTGTATTAATATTAATAATGACAAGTATCATTAAATTTTTTGTTTAAAGAATTAACCAATTTTACAATAAATCAAATAAAGTACAGGCTTTTCCAAAGATCATTTATCGATACCAAGGTTTTATAAACATTTCTTTTTCAATTAAATTATTATAGTACATTCTGAGATTCACTTATTCACATTGCAACAACAAAGACCATACATAAATATGAAAAAGGAATTGAATATACATTTGGGATAATGCCTCATGATGTACAAAGTGCAGTCCCATAAGACCTTACAGGAATGTCCAATTATTTTTCATTTCCAATAGTAAACGAGCAAGCAAGTCATTCATGCACTTCCGGTAAAATCTACGGGAGGATTTACTTCCACTTAGAGTGAAGCAGTTAATTTGTAAAAAAAAAATTGAAAAGTGCCATTTGTTTTTAATTGCGACTTTAAAAAAACTGAAAATTGATGTGTATGGCTCAGTGAGCTTCCTTTCAGCAGTGCATGAGGGTTTAAACAGGTATTCCTTCTTGTAAATGACCTTTTAGCATGTTTATTTTATACCATTGAATTTTGGATTTTACCCCGAACTTGTTAGCCTCGTCAAACAGAATTTGCTTCTTTTTTTTCTCACCTGCCTATTAAAAACAAAAATCGCCATTTGGCACAGTGGCAATCTCTGTAGCCTCACAGACTGACTTCTCTGAGACAGAAATATGGTTTATTTGATACTCTATATTTTATGGCTCCTCTTCATATGATCATATGAAGTGCTATACTAATAAACAAACGGCTCAATCCAAATTTGTTTTCACACACAATTTGTTTAACAACCAAAACCACATGTTAAAGTTCATACTCTTTAGACTACAGCCTGCTACTAGAAATGCCCAGATCTGCAGTAGAAAGAGTTGACCTGGCAGGTCTCTGGTAAGTCAGAGTAGATTTGAGCAGACAATGACAGGCATTTTTGCTGATGGCTGCCGGCAGCAAAAAATACATAATCTAAGCTTCTTCATGAGCATCTCTGTCAAGCAACAAGACACGCAGCCTTTAAGAAACACTGTCCACAACTGTATTCTATTTCAATTTTTTTTTTCCAATTCAAATGTAACCATGGTGTGTTCAAATCATGGAGATTAAAGTCCCAAATACATATAGATTACTTAATATATTATTTATAAATTGATACATTTCGTGCATATTATAAATCAGAAAACATATAATTCTAGTATAGAAAGTATATTTCTAAGCATGCAACTTGTACAAATTGTGTATAAACTGTCTGGGGTTTGTCAAAGAAGCATTTCACTATTGTTGTCCTTCAACAAACATTTAGGTGCCAAATACAAATTGTGAATATTTAGTATTGAATGTTTAAAACAAACCTTTATGTCCAACATACATTTTCTAGTATCAATTATGGCAAGCTTTTACTTGAAGTATCTATATTTTGTCATCAGACATGCACTAGCAGAGCACTCCACGCGCACACACACACACGCACGCTTGCACACACTTGTGATTCTACAGCCAGTAAAACACGTTCTCTCACTGGAGGCTAGTGTTAAAACCAAAGCTCTTATGTTGAATTAGCCTTTCAGAGAGACATACATTGCACATTCTTTAGGCTTGCTAGCAGTATATCTTGTGTCTGTATGTATGTATGCATTATATAACTTTTTTTTTTTTCTTACAAAATTTTACTTCCTGGAAGGAGTTTGCATGTTCTCCCTGTGCTTGCATGGATTTCTTCCATGGACTCTCCCGCAATCCCAAAAACATGCGGTTAGGTTACCTGAATAATCAAAATTCCCCTTAGGTGTGAATGTATGAGTTAATGTTGCCCTGTGATGGACTGGCGACCTGTCCAGGCTGTACCCTATGACCCCAAAAATGAATAAGCGGGTTGGTAAATGAATGAAAGAATGAATGATTGTAACTGTGCAAAACAACTCAGAATCGTCAAAGTGTAGGCAGAAGGATTCAACTGCATTTCATCACAATGCAAGGATTAACAAAGGTATGTTTACCATCTATCTCACACTAGCTCTCCTACCGTGGGAAAGATATACTGTACGCAGAATTCCTCAAGAAATCAGGCTTTCAAAATAATTACAGCACCCATAACCTGAAGGACAGCAATCAGCATACTTTAACATCCATGCTTTGATTGTTAACTTGTCATTGACAGACATTTCATGGTTAAACACTTTCCATTTTAGTAGAGCCTGTCAAAGCAGTTAAAATATGTTTCTCTCTGTAACTTTGAAGAAATCTGATTATTAATGCATAGTGTGTGAACATACCTCCTACAGACAAACATGACTACACCCATTTTGACATTTAGTGACAATAAATGGCCATGTTTGTCATTGGTTCACTCAAAGATTATTTGATTTGGCCTTTGAGGAAACCAGTCTAGCTTGAAAGATTTGACTCAGACAAAAACTACAAAAAAGCTGTTCTTTGTAGATTTAAAGAGCGTCCAAAGGCTAAAACAGGATGAACACAATGTTTAGCCTCTACAGCATGTGGTAAAGAATGTGCTGTTATTATCAAAACTTATAGTTTATTTTTAAAAGTAGCATAAATGTAAAAATAAATCTCATACAATCTAACATAAACTAGTCATTTCTCTACTCTGAAATATCACATGGTACCTTTGAACACGAGCTGTATATAATGCTGATTTTGCCCATAGGAAAACATTTTGAGGCCAGTGAAGACAAAGAAAAGTAAGAAAACTATAGTATCTAAATTTCAACAATGATTCTGAGATTTGTTTTTCTGAATTGTGTTTTAAAGCCATGTGGCTCTATGTAAGTGTATTTTACTGAGCCATTATTAAATGCTTAGGCATTTCAAGAGGTTTCCTTATCTTAACTGAAGGACACTTACAAAATTGCCATCCCAATTTCAAAACACCTTGAAGGTTGCAGCATCGCAAGTGATGAAGATTCACATTTATGATTAACACTCAACTGTCAAACGGTTTCCAGGCAAAGATGAGCAGGCAATAAATCTTTCAGATGTATTTTCTCAGCAGCTTTCCATCACCTAAATAATGATTCAGACAATAGAAAAAGGTACATCTCTCATGCAAATGTGTAGGATGAACTTACTGATCTAAGAGTTGATCATGTTTGTCTTGGGAAACTCTTTCAGCATTCAGTGCTCGGTCTTTCTCAATGATGGCATTGTCTCGGGTTTCTCTAAGGTTTCTGAAAGAGTAACAGATTTAAAGAAAACACCATCTGCAATGCAGAAAATATAAACCAAAAGTACTGCCTAGACAGCTATACCAGTACTTAACCATTCATACAAAGAAAAGTTTGTATGAGTTCATTAATATTTAGAAAAATAAAAGTTTTCTCAACTGAAAGGGCCCATCGTGCCAAAGATGGGATTTTATTTACAGAAAACACATTGTACATTTACAGGTTGTGTTAAAAGGATGGTCAAGTCTCATGACGAGATCTGCCTTAAATGATCTGTGCATTTATCTTCAAAAAAGCCTAATTCGGCAAAGCAGAATATCATAGATATTTCTCAACACTCAAGGACTTGTAGTAAAAACAAATTTGTGTAAAACACAACTGCTGTATAAAGTAATACAAAATATATTCATTTATTTCAATATTTTCTATTTTGTTAAGTAGGATTCATTATTTTAAAAATGCAGACATCTAAAATATATTTTTATGTCTAAAAAACATAAATAAAACATTTTTATTTCTTATAGTGAATCTGCTTTTGGTTATATTATATATAATATTTTCAAATAGATCACATTTAAAGCAATAATTATAAACATTAGTAAAGTAGACACTGGAAGGCACTCACCTGTTTTCTCTTTCATACATTTCTTTGGATGCCCTCTGCAGGCTCTCGATCTCATGACTGGTCTTCATTGCAATTCGCTCAAGTTCTTCACGCAGTTTGTTTTCATACTCAGTCTTATAGTGATCTCTGGTGGAAGGGAGTTAAAAATGTACTTTTTAACTTTTTCTGTGGAAATTAATTCTTGTTTAGTTGACTGAACACATTGAACAATGTTTTACTGATACCACAGGGGAAGATAATGAAATTAATTTAAAAAAACTCAATAAAAACCCTTAAAAAACATAGCTTTTATAATTAAAAGCAAAAGACAATAACAAATTTTGCACTTTTAACACCAGATTTACAGAACTTTAAAAAGCTAATCAATGTTTTCTGATTTTCAGAGAAAAAAAATCATCAGATTAAATGAATGAACAACAGTTTGACCACGACCAATACCACTCAAATCTTCAATAATACACTCTCGAGCCCGTTATAGCAGCATTGTTGCCATTCAATTTCATGCCTCTCAATGTGAGGGTCACCAGTTCAAGAGGATCTTAAGTTCTGACGCATTCAGTAATGGAGGTTAATGTTCTCTTGTATTTCCCCAAAGGGGAAAATGATGAGTAAATGTAGTCCCTGTGATTGACTGGTGACTTATTGTGGCAAAGAAGATGAATGGGTGGATGGATGGATGGATGGATGGATGGATGGATGGATGTCAAAAGAAATCACACACCTAGAAGCAACATATTTTTCATAAGCATCTTCTCTGGCTTTTTTAGTGTCCTCAAGCTGCATCTGCAGTCTGTCCAGACGATCTTCTTGGTGAGCACAGCGAACATTCAGCTCCATGTTCTGTCTGTTAATGAATTCCTTGTCTTTCTGTAGTAAATTTACTGACTGCTGCAGAGTGGCGACCTGCAGATAACAAAATTAAAATGTGATAAAAACAAGAGACAATTGATTCAAAAATTGACAATCAAAAAGTATTACTTGTCCATAAATTAAAACATTAACTAACAGGCAACATTACCTCTTTATTAAGGTCATTCCTCTCTTTGGTCAGTGCAGTATGTGTGATGTCCAGTATTTCCAACTTCTTTCTTAAATCTCTGACCTCTGTTTCATACCCATCTCTCTCGCTGTGGAAAGTTAATGTGCAGAACATTCCATCCTAGTTAATTTATATATATATATATATATATATATATATATATATATATATATACAGCATTAATTGAGCAAAATGTAGTAAGACTGAAGTGTGATGTAAACAATCACAATTACAGTCAGTGTATTCTACATATAAAGGGTACCAAAAAAGACAATTCCTGAATGTTTCCTGAACTCTTCAAATCATGTAAAATAGTGGTTCACCTAGAAAAATCACAGCATTTCAGTTACCGTTTGATTTTATCATAGTTTTCTCGTTTGTAGTCTCCTTCCTGAATGTTCTGTTTCGTGTCTGCGAGATCCAGCGTGAGTCTCTGACAACGGATTTCTAGCTCAGAGCGAGCTCTCCTTTCTTCTTCATAACTCTGGATTGAAAATATCAAATTAAAAATTGTAACAATTATCTCAGAGCTCTCAAGAGAGAAATGTGCATCTAAACCTCCATTAATGATTTGATCTGGCAGCGGTGACTCTCCAAATCTTCAGTCAGGTCAGACTTTTTCATCTGCAGCTCAGTAGCAAGTGCTCTCAGAGGGTTTACAGCTTCATAAAAACGAATCTACGTGGACATACACAATTTTTGCATCAATTTAAATCACTTTAATCTTAGAGTATAATCTTAATATATATGCTTCTTACTGCCACAAACTCAGGGATGGTAAGTTTGTCTTCGGAAAGGTCTTTCAATTCTGTATATTTCTCCTCAGACAGCTCTAGATCCCTCAAGCTTCGGCGGAGATCACCCGCCCGGTCACACAACTGACGGTTTGTCTCTTCCAGTTGCTTCTGTCTGAGCATGATGGTGTCCATCTCCTGCTTCCTCAAGGCTTGCTGCTTCCTGTACCCCCATAAGCCACAATTTTTTTATATAAATAAATACCTAAAAAGGATTAAAGCATGTATAACGAACCCATTCTCCTCTTGCTGTAGTTTTAACTGGCTGTCCAAACGCAAGGTGAGCACCTGCTTCTGATGGAGAGCATCATTCAACCTTTCTTCGAGCTCTTCTACCTACAAACAAATGCAACAAACTCTCAGATAAATAAAGATTGGATAACCTCTGCTTTATGAAATGGAACTTAGTCTGTTCTCTCTACCTTTGTGAGGTGGTCCACTTTGAGGTTGTCAATAAGCAGATTTTTCTGCGACAGTTCTATCTTGAGCTTTTGAAGGTTGTGAAGCAACTCTTTTCTTTCCAGGAGTTGCTTTGTGATTTTGCCCGCACCATCTTTCTCATCCGAGGACGATATATCTTCTGTGGGAACTGTTGTTTCGAGGCTAATGTCCTCGGACTCAATGGAGCTGGAAATGTTTGCGGTGGTGTGCTTTGGCTTCTTAAGAGGCATTTTAACCCCGGTTTATTCTACACTCTCATACCACGCGTAAATGCTAACAGAAAATAATGAGGTTGAATATTAGTCTAATGTCTGGAGACTGTAGCTTAGCTTAAGGGATAAAGAAGGTCGTTAGGTTGGTGACAGCTGGTATAATCTTAACCAGGTAACAGTCGTAATACGGCTATTTTAGGTTAACAGCAACCTAACTCTGATAAGCTTATGACTGAAATTACGACAGAAAACATCTTACTAACAGTTCAAAATTAATGACCACTAAAATTTTATTTTAACTCATTACAAAGTAATATTTACACCTTACGACTACAGTTTTTGAGCGTCCCGCCTCCCGTGGAAACAACGACAACCAACAAAGAGGAGAGAACAGGGACTCTCAGAAACGCGTATCGTTGGCTAGGAACGCGCCATCTACCGGAACACACCCAAGAGCGACTCTTATTTTGAAATGAACACAAAATTCGAGACCGGAAATAAGGAAAGTGTTTTGGGGTCCCTTGAATCCTTCGTGGATAATGTAAATGTAATTTTGTAAAATAGATTAACGATGTCTCGTCATAACGTGATCGGACCTGCACTGCCACCGACAATGAGTACAAATATAAATGATGATTCAGATGAAGATGGAGCAAGTAAGTTAACGTCAATAGCTGAGCTTCACATCATTTTGACTTTCAGAAAATATAATTCAACCGATAGCAACAGTCATGTTGTCGATACAAATGGATAATTAAATTTTGCATTTAGTTGTAGGTCCAGCTTTGCCTCCTCTTTACAAAGCTTCTGAATCCTCGAGCTCATGTGAAGACAGTGATCAGGAGGAAGTTGTGTTCAAGAGGGCCAGATACTCATCATCTATGGACCAGTCTTCTTCGAAGTATGAACTTTGATCATTCTCGGAATTTTTTGTTTATCTGTGAATCGTTGCAGATACATCGAAGGGAATACATATTTAACTCCCTTTTGATTTTGAAATATTACCCAGACAAGAAATTACTGTCCATAAATTTAATGACAGTTTTGTCAATCCCTTAATTGTAGGCTAGATGTTTCTAGCAGTAGATGTCTACCAGGAATGTGTCCCACTCAGATCCTTTCCAAGTCATTAAGGTTTCTGCAGCTCAAACCTTGAGCTCCCTCCATTATATTCAATGGGCCATTCCAGGAAGTCCTCAAATTTCTTTTTGAGCCACTCCCTTTTTTCCTTTAATCTGCGTTTACAGTTATTGTCATGCTGGACTACCCATCCATGATCCATTGTCAGTGCCCTTGGCATTTTAAAGGAGACTGTCACCTAAGATGTGATTCTCATTGTTGTGGTGCTTTTACTATGTCCACTATGATAAAAAACTCCCCACAAAGCATAATGTTTCGAACATCACGTTTGACTGTGGGGTTAATGTTTTTGGTTTCACAAACAGTTTTTCTTTCCCAAACATGGCTAGTTGAATTGATGCCAAACAGTTCTCTTCTAATCGTAGAGTATTTGTTCTTTAATCTTCTCACCAAACTACTATGTTATGGGTTTGTGCTTATTACGGCTTTGTGTAGGTCAACAAGCCATGGAGAGCTCTTTACAACTTCTCAGAGGGGGTGAAACTATAATTTTTTCTTGCATGTAACACAGTATTTTGTTTTTGATTGTTCTGTAATATTAGCAGACCAACTGTGGCTAAAAGGATAGAAACAGAGCAAAATGATGAGTCGGGTGACGGTTTCTTTGGTCCAGCTCTTCCCCCAGGATATCAAAAGCAAGACAAGTCTCCCGAAGGGTAATGACATAAGTTTGAAACATCTTTTGTTACTTCATAAACAATGCTGTCTTGTAATTAACTTTGTCTGGGGGGCAATATTTTTTTTCTCACAGTCCACCTTTGCTTGGACCAGCCCTCCCTCCTGGATTTAAAAAACAACATGATGAGGACGAAGAGGATAGCAGAGGGTTTTCAGGACCAGCTCTTCCCCCAGGATATTGCAAGGCAGACAAATCTCCTGAGAGGTAATAGCTTTCACTATCATTCTCTTGACTCTTTCCATCATGAAGTCTATGACCATTTCAAGTTGATTGTGGTTTCTTGTTTACCTTTTCATCTAGACTTCCTACAATTGGACCAGCTTTACCTCCAGGCTTCAAAAGGCAAGATGTTTTGGAAGAAGATGAAGAAGAAAACTCAAGGTTTTCAGGACCTGCTCTTCCACCAGGTTATACAGCAGATTTGTCAAGCAGTGATGGAGAAGATGATGGTTATGATGTCATTGGCCCCATGCCATCTAAAGGACCATGCCAGGTGTCTGTTGCAGTGGACATCGAAAGAAGGGCACAAAAAATGAAAGATAAACTCACAGGTGTTGATGTAAGTTTTATTAAATATTATATTGTGGCCATAAAATAATAACATCTTAAGGATTGTTTGCCTTTAGTGTCATTCATGGATCACTAGCTAATATTCTGGATTAGTGTTATTTTAGATATTTCTGCTTTTAGTTACCTAATATGCAATAATATCATCTTATATTTTGACAGTTTAAGTCATATTACCTGGTTAATTTAACATTGTTCACCACTTTTATACTATTAATACATACAGGACAAGGAGATATATAAGATTTCATTGTTATGACCCTACACCAACATTGTGTATGATATTCACAAACAATACCTTGCCAAAAGTATTCATCTAAATGATTATATTTCCAACTTCCAGTTTTCTGCACAGCAGAGCCTAGATATTCCAACCACCGACTAGTGTTTAGGAAGTGTTATTGCAGAGCTACATAGACAGAACACAGATGTATAATGCTCACTATGGCGTGGGCTACAAAAACTTGTGCTGCTGGTAGAATGGTGAAAATTTCCATTTACACATTCTTAAATCTTTCAAAACACCTTTCCAGAAGAGTTCAGACTACAGATGGTTGGATGATTCAAACAAATGCATTACGAGTGGATTGCCACGTAATTTCATGTACCAATGCTATTGCAAATTATAGTATTTGAAGTCAAGTACTTTTTACTTTGATCACTCCAACATTAGAACCCTTTTTTTTTTAATTCCTTCTTTTATGGTTCTAGAGTTGTTCTTTATATTGTGCAACCCTAAACATATTCATTCAGTCTAACACATTTTTTCAGACTGGCCCAAAAACTCTTTCCAGAGAGAGCTGGATGACTGAGTTGCCTCCGGAGTTGCAGCATGTGGGCCTAGAAGCACGAAGCTTCAAGAAAAGATCTGGCCCAGAAAACAAAGACCGTTCTATCTGGACTGATACTCCTGCTGACCGTGAGCGCAAAGCTAGGGTGAGTTAGCAAGGAATAAATTACCAACAGTAATTATTATTTTAATTGAAGTATGTATGTATGTGCGCTATGCAAAAATGACATTTTGAAATATTTCACAACTTGGAACGTCTTTATTGTTCGTCTTAGGAGCGACAAGAAGCTAAAGAAAAGGGGGAGTCTGCCAAGGATGATGTGCCTCGTCTGCCTCAGAAAGAGATTGAAATGGCTGAAAAGGTTTCAAAATATAATGTAAGTTCTTGTAGTTTTGTAACAGTATCAGTGTGTCGTATTTATTATTCTGTGTAAGTGATATGTGAATATTAAAGAGTTTTTCCTTGTAATGTTAGTCGTATTAACATGATTCTGATGGACCTTTTAGAGGTTATTGTGACTGTAGATCTGAGTCTCAAAATGCTTACTCTTCTTAGGAGTCCAAGCGAGGTGAATCTCTCATCAGTATGCACACTAAGAAGATGAAGTGTAAAGCTGAGGAAGATGCTAAAAAGGCAGTGGAGAGAAGACCGTTTGACAGAGATATGGACCTTCAAGTAAATCGCTTTGATGAGGCTCAGAAGAAAGCGCTGCTGAAGAAGTCTCAAGAGCTGAACACACGCTTCTCACACAGCAAAGACCGCATGTTCCTGTGAGGGATTTGAAGTCAGGACTTTTTCATGGACTGTAAATGTCCTGAAACATTAAAATATTTTGATATGTGTCACAATATACAAGTTGAAATTGAGTTTTAAGGATGATGCATTAGTTAAGTAAAAATTGTGGATGATATCTTTTCATATCAATGTTTGTCATTTTTCAAGAATGTGTACATTTTTTCACAGAATCTGTTGTTTTGTTGTCATAGATTGATATTTTACTGTCCTGGTGGATTTGTAATCAAACTGTAAAATGGAGAAAAAACAGTTAGACTTTTAAAATGTACAGAATGCCACATTTGCATAGGTATTGTTGCTCTTACTTGCATTACCATGCCTGATTACCGGTAAGTCTCTAAAATTCTCCACAAATGGTGTAATGTTATTGATTCATTGGGCTTGCACATTTTACAAAGTTTCAAAATTGGCAACATTGAGAGAGAGAAGACTAAAAAACAGTATTACAATTGGAGTTCAATGAGAATATACTTTTTTTGAAGTAATGATGTTAATCTGATGTTTTATTCATCGTGTTCAATTCCATATTTTTTCCTTATTATTTAGGTTTAAGAGACAATTTATGTGGTACTGTATTCTTTCAATAGACACTTGTTTAGCCTTTAGTGTTTTAATTAAATACAGAGAAAGGTGTACTTTGCAATTAAATTCATTTTCAACCAATAAATGAGAGCCTTTAAAGTCGGATTTACGAAAAGGTTCTCACAAAAGGGCATTTAAAAGTGACGGATGATATATAAACAAATCCTCACAAGCGATCGAACATTTTTGACAAATAAAAAAAGCATTAAGTGCAGCAAGAAAACAAACAATTCTTTAATATCAGAGAAAGCCAATAAATAAAAGTGAGAAAAAATAAAAAGGGGACTTCCAATGACTACAGAGAGCGAGTTAAATATTATGAATCAGGCATTGAACAATCATTTTACAATCGCGTTACTTTTTACCCTTCGAGGCCACCATACAAACCGGCTCAGTACTAGTCTAGCTAACGTGCGTGTGTCGTAGTTTAAAGCAGAATTATATCCATGAAATAAATACAATTAATATTTAAACTACTCTCAAGCATGTCTGACAAAGGAGAGGTCGATTTAACCGGTGCAAAACAGAACACCGGTGTATGGCTGGTCAAAGTAAGCGGTTTGAGCTAAATGGCACTGGAATTAATGACATGCAGCTAAAGCTAATAGCATAAACAGCATTCCCATATGAAAGTAATTTCTGTGCATTCTTAAAGGTTCCGAAGTATTTGTCACAACAGTGGGCTAAAGCAACGGGAAGAGGAGAAGTTGGAAAGTTACGAATTTGCAAGTAAGTTGTCAATTTAAGTTTCTAAGCTTGGCAGCATTAGAAACTTTAAAGTATTTGTCTTTTATAAGCAATACTGACACAACTGTTCTTGTTTATTCAGGAATCAAGGAAAAGCAGAGGTAACTGTCTATACGCCCGGTTGTTTATTTGTGTTTATGTGCTGTGGGTTCGAGCGTTGTGTTTCTTATTAAATGGCAGGTGTCGTTTACACTCAACGACGAGTTGACCACAATAGACTCTATTGGGGAGAAGTCTTCCATGATCAAAGCCCCCAGAGAACATCCCTTCACTCTGCAGACAGTCGGTGGACAAACTCTGGCTGTTTTTACTGAAAACTCTTCAGGTGAGGTGTACCAGAATCTTTTTCAATGCAAATCAAGAAAATGTAATGGGCAAACTGAATATAAAGTTACAATTTCTAACCGCCAAACCTTAACGATGCATAATAATTGAGCAGGTTAACTGTTTATTTGGACTAATCACATACAACCCTTGACTGTTTATTTGGACTAATCACATACAATTAATTGTAACATAGCATTTGTTAAAAAAAAAGCATTTTTCAACTTGTTTAAAAGGTAATTATTGGAAATAATTATGCGCATGTTGCATGGTCAGAGATTTTACTGTTTTGTTGAAGGAGTTAACGTTTAAGAATTATGATTTATTATTTAATATGAAGTGTTCCTGATTTAATTAATTAAGGTAGATGTTTTAATGCTACTACTATAACTCCTGAAACTTGGGCTGAACAATTATTTGCAATGTTCAATTTTATAAAATATTCCTATATAGATGGTCATGTGACCACTAGAAACTTCACAGAGTTTGAGGAAACCTTTTAACTTGAATAACAAACTCCTAAATTGAATGATTTATGTTTGTATCATTAATAACTGTACAATCAACAATAATTGATATTCTGTTGTTGATACTGTCACTAAATACAGTCTTTAAAAGTCATATATTAATTTTACAAACAAATTTATGTTAAATGTCTGAAAAACATTTATGTTTGATTGGATCTATATGAAACCTTTTTGTAAATTGTGGCGAACAAATATGTCAACATTTTTAAGCTGCTCTTGTCGTATAACTGTTTGTTGTTGGCTGAATATTTTCTTTCAAACAGCACACTGGGTAAGTAGTTTTGTGCCATCTCCAGGAAGCATTGTAACACTGTCCTGTAATTGATTTGCCTCATATTCACTTGCTCTGATTCTACTACAGTTCTCTGTCTTGTGTAAAATAAGTCAGCTTTAGTCTGGTCTTAAGCTTTTGCTTTTACTGACCTCTGCCTCTCAATCCCTTATGCATTTAGTTCTTCAGTGGTTGGGTATCTCAGAATGGGTCTTCAAGTTCCAGGGGTTTTGTTAACCATATCTACTCACTCAGATTTATTTTTTGATTAACATGGAGTTGTGCTGTGTGTGACTCGGTTGTTGTGTTTGCATGGACAAAGTCTTATTAGAGGCTATCCTATTTTACGTTTTCCGAAGGTGAAAATGTAAATATTGGATCATCTTTTAATTGTGCTTGTTTGACTAATGACTAATTGTTTGACTGATAACTTGGCTGGTTGTCCTGGGACCAGTTAGTTGTCAACCTGGTTTTATTGTTTTGTTTGAATGTTGTTGATTTGTAAATTATTACAGTGTTTGCAGGGCTGAGGTTGTCCCACAAATTTCTGCTGTTAGGTGCTAGTTTTTCTACCTTTTATTGATTTCTTTGGTTCTTAGACTTTTCGGAAATACCCCGAAAAGTCCCAGAAACCATGATCATCTGGTAATAGGCCCAGTTGAGTCAGGGCTTTTGGTTGGACTGGGCGATTTGCCCTAAAATCAGAATCTCGAATAACAGAACTCTATAACGATTAATTAACGATTATTTTGTTTGTTATTATTATTATTTTTTTCAATCAGATTTCACTAACAAGTATTGTACAGTAAATATGCTCACATTTTACAACTAAGAGATTTTTAAATGAAGGGTACATTACTTGATGATAAAAATAATGGAAAGAAATGTAGCGGGGTCACGTGACTCCAGTAGTACTTAAAAATTGTAAAAATGTACCTGGAAAAAAATTGAAAAAATCTACCTGGTAAACTGCGAACAATTATAGGTTCTGAATATTTTGTTTTCAATTAATTGTTCAACCCTTGCCTCTGGTAATTTTTATCTACGTTTATAGTGGTGTAGACCCTCGTTGGTCTCATAGACATAAATGGGTATGAGAATCTTTCACAGCAACTTGAGCCATTGCCTTGTAACTCAAATAAGTTACATTTTATTAGTAATGCATTATTTTTATTACAATCTCCAGATTTCTGCATACAATGTGTATTATGTTCAAGGAGAAATGCAAATCATTGAGGTTGCAGAGCAACATTCTCTTTACTTAAAATGTAGTGTTCTTACTTTGTATTACATTATATGTCTGAAATCTGCTCTATCAGTGGATGTAAGTGCTTAATTGTTCACTCTGTACAGACTTTTCTTAAAAGGGGGGTCTTCAGGTTTTTTTCTGTCAATCAAAAACCTGATTCTAAATTGACAAGAACCTCTTGAATTATTACATTGTCTTTTTGTAGAAGGAAATGCATGTTTTTTGAGTTGGCCGAAAGAAGGCATGTATGTTCTGGGATGCACTACTTCCCCTTACATGGACAATCCTCTGCTTAGTTACATTTTTAGTTGCTAATGTATATTCCATTTAGTTAGTCGTTCCCAGGTTCTTTTGAGGAAACTCTTCTAATTGTAAAGGGATTGTTGCTGGCAACACTTTATAATCTAAATGACTTGAAACAATATTTTTACTGACAAGCTGAGATGCTTGTAATCTAGATTTGTTGTTTAAGTGTCAAGGCATGTTCATCCTGCAGATCCATTGAAGCTAACTGGAAAGAGTAAACAACCCCGGTACTTTGATTATGGATGTATTCATACTTAGGTTTAGGACTGAATGCATTTTCAGATATTATATAATATGGATTGGTTGGGTTCGCATACAGTATGCAAGTTGTGCCAGCTGCCACGTTACCTGAAACCATAGCCGCTGACAAGGGGTTGTTGGCTAAGTTAACCATTATGGTTTTCTTGTCAATTTATGCTCCATAATATACTAGAACAAAGAAATATACACGTTTTTGTTTTTGTTTTGCATGCCTTAGCTGGTAGCATCTTTACTCAACAGACATAAAGCTCCAGAACTGCAGCGAATGCTCCGTGTACTAGACTTTGCAAGTTTGAAAGTATGCTCTGCACATTGCACTGAAGTAACTATTTATAATAATCCTCAGGCTTTGCTGATGAGTGTATTTTGGTGCCATGCCAATAATTTAACCCAGCTCGTTTTACAGCCAATATGAGGCAACAAGCTAGTGGATAAAAAGAAAACGCTTACCATTCTAAACAATCTTCCAATCATGGATTTTTTTTTTAACAAACAACTTAAAATCTCTGCTTGGCATTGTGTCTTGTCTGTTTGACCACATTCTCACCACAGCATGAGCAGTGCGTAAGCAGCACATTTTTTGCGGCATGCTAACCAATCAGAGCTTTCACACTGCATGCAGGACCACCTGAGTGCAAGTGCTGATAGCTTTTGTGTCTGGTCTATTTCTGCCATTATGCAAAATATATTCAGATTGATGGAACCTTGCAGAAATTCAACCATTTAAGCTTATTGTTGACATGTATAGGGTTCACAGGTCAAACAAAGCTATTAAAAAAAAACACTACACTCTACACGTTTGCTCACCTGCTACACCTATCCTTTATCGCTTGAAAACGAAGACTGGGAATATATGTCTATGAATTGGGATACCCCTACGAAGTAGTATACATAAACAAATGGTTTCGAATTGGAATGGGTTTAACCATTTAAGGAGAACCAGATGAAAATGTGGTGTACCAAATGCAAGTATTCTGTAATTGGTTAAAAATGTTTTTGGTATGATTGAAACTATTTCCTGGCACTATTAACATTTAGGGTCGCTCTGGCACCCATATCAGCCCCTTTGTACTAATGTTTTTGCCATTCTAGAACATAATGTGTTTTTGGTAGTAAAGTTAGAGGAGCGATATGTAAGTTTGTTGCCAAAACTGGTGCAGTATACATGCTATGGCAGGGCTCTAGAGTGCGCATATGCGACCTAATTTCTCAATGGTGCGACTAAAAAAAATCAAAGGTTGCACCGGTGCGACCCGTCGTTCGAGGGGGAAAAAAAACGAAACTCCGTCTACGGCCGGTCCGCCTCCTGCGCGCGGCTCACAACACGCGTATCACCCATTCATGCGGCTCAATACGCGCCTATCACGGCAAGCGCGCCGCTCAATTCGCGTTTACCGCGCCGCTGCAGCCTCAGACGCGCGCAAACGCGTCTTTGCATTGACTTAACATGGAAACCCTCCGCGCTTACCGCGCGAACCGAGTTCGATGTGAACGTACCTTTCAGCGGCAGGCAGCTGCAAACAGATCATCAGACGAGGCCGAGATGATAATTAAGTTTAACGTTGCCTACAATATTGCAAAAGAAGAACTACCCTTCACTAAATTCAAGTCCGAAATAATTCTTATGAAGAAAAATGGCTTGAACGTAAACCCGACGTACAGCAATGATGTCGCGCGCACCCAATTTATAGAAGTCATCACAGATACTTTGAAAACAAAAGACGTCTGTGCAAATTGTGAACAGTGCGTACATGGAATTCCTGATCGACGGAGACACATATATCGCCACAAAGGAATTCATCATTGTGTACAGTCGTAAAGGAAGACCGATGAATATAATATTGAACACAGTGAGGTCGAGCATGCTCATGCCCAAGGTAAACCATGTCATGTCATGGAGCCTATGTCAATAATATGCCTACCGTCTCGTTACTGCATTAACCATAATATTCTGACACTTAAAAATGAAAAAATAAATAAATAGGCTGCATTATAAACTCTTGATCTGGGTAGTAAATGGTATTATCGTTTTTATTTGTATTTGCTGCTCTTGGGGACCAAAATCAGTTTAAAGTTTAAATTTCAGCTCAGAAAAGCACTTTAAACACCTTTTCAGTAAGTTTTAGTTACCTTTCTTGTAGAATTGTGCTTCAAATAAAGAACTTTATTTTGACCAGGTTGTTAGTTAACCATTTACAAGTCAATATTGTCTATATGGACAGTGATTTAAAATAAATAAATAAATAAATAGATAACTAAAAAAAGTGAACTTGTGAAAATGGGGTGTTAAATGTGATGCAGTTTGAAAATTTGGGTGCACCTAACTTTTGTGCTGGTGCACCTAAGAAAAAAAATTTAGGCGCACCAGTGCTAATCTTCTCTGCTCAAACATGCATCGAGTGCTGGTTGAAGGTTCTTCAAATTCTTCTCTGCTTTTATTCTTCTCATCATTGCTAATGTTTGTAGATGAGTTTGACTCTTGTTTTGCGACAAACAATGTTCTTAAGAAATGATGTTTAGATATGAGAAAATGGAATATTGATCTACACAATTGAAATTTAAAAATTAATTTACTCGAAATGTAACCCTGCAATCTTTTTTGACATTTTAACAGAACATCCAAAATTAGATGTTATTTTATTTTTTGCTTGGGACTCGACTTCATCTTATGGTGTGTGGTTTTGTGGATTGCCTAACTCTTCTTTTAACAAAGCTAGCCTATACTTTCAACTGATTTTACGTGGCTTGTTGGTTGATTTTGTGGGGTTGTTGCATTTGTTCAGTTGCTTCCGCTGATTTTTGTAATGACGCTGGCTTGAGGGTTGCCTTGTCGTTGTTTTGGCAACTCTAGACCCCCGTTCTCATGTTACCATCCCTCTTGTAGGGCAGTCAGATGCTGAGGCCAGCGGCTCAGGTACAGGGACAGGCCCAGGTGAGTGTTCACCATCGCCCCCTGCTTGACTGGAGCTCCAGGACAGACCAATCAAGCATTGCGTAACTGATGGTTCTTTGATTTTTAGATTTGAACAGCAAATAATAAGACTCATTTACATGACCTGATTTTAAGAACTTGTGAAGACTTTACTGTTGCATTTTAGTATTATTAAGGGTTTTTTTTCTCTCCCCTCCCATAAAGATAAAATCGCACTGGAAGGAGTGGTGGTGCAAAGAGCTGAATGCAGACCGGCTGTCAATGAAAGCTACATGAGATTAAAGAAGTATGTTTGAAAGGAACACTTGAGTTATTCTAAAATTCACCAAAGTCTGAGATTGGTGAAATATCCAAAGTAGAATTATGTTTTTTAAAATTCATGACCCAGGCACAGCTTGTATTTTGCTTTTTGTAATTATTTAAACTTTACACTTAGGCTTCAGATGGAGGAGTTGTCCAAACCCCTCAGGTTCTCTCAACAGCTTGACAAAGCAGTTACCACCAACTACAAACCAGTTGCAAATCACGCATATAACGTAAGTCAACGTTTTTAATTCAACAGTTGTCTTGAGTTACTGAGGTTCAGTAATTCCTTTAACCCCGGTTTCTTCACCTCAGCTCGACTATGAGAAGAGGAAGAAAGAAGAAGGGAAGAGAGCACGTGCAGATAAACAGCAGGTGCTGGACATGCTCTTCTCAGCCTTTGAGAAGCATCAGTATTATAACATTAAGGATCTGGTGGACATCACAAAACAGCCCGTGGTGAGTCCAGCTACAATTAATAACATTGAATTCACAAACACTTAAAAAGGGATATGATTGATTTTCAAGAAATCAAAGTTGTCCCGGAATTAACTATATTGCGTAGAATCCACCACTAAATCCATAAATGGCCATACCATTGAAATAAATGTTACTAATTTAATGAGTGAACATTCACTGGCACTTGGACATTATTAGATGCTGTTGTATAGAAATGCATTGAAAATCCCTGATATCATGAGAAAACTGGCAATGGAGTTCCAAAACCCACATAAGACCATGCTAAAAAGTCAAGAACAAAGATGTCTACATATGTATTATGTTTATTTATTTGATCTGGAGCTTATTTCAGACACATTTAATTAGTGTATCCAAAATTTGAACATCTACAGGTTGTTAAAAGGACAGAAGTTTTACAATTCTTTTTGTCCTGGGTAAATGGTTGCACATAAATTTTGCACTGGTAAATTTTGTGCTACATAGGTACTAGAAATGTTGACAGAATTATACAACTGGAACTGAACACCTATGTAGTGCAAACACGAACTATGAATTTCTAAAAAGGTTAAAAATAAATAAAAAATAAATTTGAATTGGGCAGTTTTCCTATAATTTATATTTGCTGGTTTATGAGCGATTTACTATAACAATGATTCTCAGTCATTATCATATGGTTTGTGTTGTGTTTATGCCATATTAACAACGCTTTAGCACTATTATAAAAACTTTTAAGAGTGTAACCTTAATTTCATAAATATTTCTAAATACTCATAGAGAACTGATTGAATGGTGCTGTGTGGTGCATGAACACTGTTCTCCTCATCCATAGATTTACCTGAAGGAGATTCTTCGAGACATTGGCATATACAATGTGAAAGGCACACACAAGAACACCTGGGAGCTGAAGCCGGAATACCGACATTACCAAGGGGAAGAAAAAAGTGACTGATCCTGAGGAGAATCCTCACTTTTTACTGACTGATGTCATGTAATTTATTTTCATTTTAAAGATCAGAACGTGACCGTGAGATACTCTACTTAATTATGACTTTTTTTTGATACTATAAATGTTCACATTTTAAAAAGCGTATCGAACTATTAAGATGTAGTTTTAAGATTGTGTTGTGTGGTATTTCACCCAGTTTAAAAATAAAATTTTGTACAAAATGTTCTCTCAAATAGTGATATTTGATCAAATAATTAACTTTATTTCTATTTTCAGTCCCAGATGAGTTCTTAATCGCTATGGCAACATTTCTACAGCACAATTTAATGTTTAAGACTTAAATTGCAGATCCAAGATTTACAGATGTAAAGTTCTTTTGTGTGTAGTTACATTCTAATGTCCTGTATTGGCATGTGGCGTCAAATTTTTCACTGCATTTACCATTTTATAATGAATGCGTTAATATGTGACATTTAATGTGAGTAACGTAACTAAGTGTGAGTAATTAGAACCTCCTGAGCAAGTCATTGTCTACAGATAGACATTGGTTCTTTTCAGTTAGCGCATATTTGACCAATTTAAAGGCACATTTGACAACATACAGGGAAAGTAGCCAAGTCTTAATTCTCATTTTTAACCTTCAGCAGTGTTAATTTACAGACCCATTGTATAAATATTACTTATTGTGCAGAATGCATTTAACAAAGAAATTTCCTTTGTACACATTTCGATGACAGTGAAAAGGCAATGGCTCTATTTCCAGTGGAATGATTAGTTAAAGGGAACTGCTGCATTATCATATAAATATTTTTTTAATCTCAGTTATGGGTACAAATGAAGTTTTATTCAAATAGCACTAAACAGACCAAGAATGCTTGTCAGAAATTAACACACCATAAATTCAATGAACCAGCAGCTTGATTTTATTCAATAATGTTGCCAAGAAATCCTATACAATCCTGCAATTCAATGGGAAGGGAAAATAACAACTGTACATCTGCTAAACAAGAAGCCAACATGCACAGCAGATGTGAAGTCAGCAGTCAACTTCACCTCCATGTAAACCACGAAATAAGAGAACCCCAAAATTACTCAGTTTATAACCACGTTGTGGCTTGTTTAAAAGTCCTGCTTGGATTTCACGAAGGGACTGTATGCCTTCTTGATGCAGATGAGCGACAGCCAATCAGGAAATGCAAACAGTGGCCTCATGAAGTTAAAAGAGCCTCTGTTCCTGATGGAAAGGATGAGGGGGGAATGACTGGCTTAATCCACGGGCCAATCCATCAAGCAGAGTTGGGATATCCAAGGGGAAACTAGACGTTTGAGATTACTGCAGATAAAGAGAACAAACATGGTTTTAAGACGGGAATAGCACCTCCAATCTAAAGTTTTTAAAGCATTTATAGGGCTCTTATTCTCCTCATTTCAAAGCTTTCCAGCAACCATAGAGACTGCCAGATATCAAGAGGAACTTTTATTTTGCATCCTTGTGCAAACCAGAGGCCACAAACACTGGCAACGGGTCTATCAGTGAATGCTGCAAAAACATTTCTTTGCAACCACACCATTGAAAACAAAAATTATCATTTCAAAAGTGTAACTTACACATTTTTCAATCTCCAGACCATCCTTGAAGAAAATCATATATGGTGTGACTCCATCCTCACGGAAATCAAGGAGACCAACTACGCCATCTGGGTTCACGGATTCCCCAATGAAAAACTACATTGGACAAAAGAGCATTCAAGATTAAACACTAAAAGTAACTTTTTTTATTTCTCCTTAAGTATTCTACATAAAATGTTTTCCACCACAGCCTATTAGAATGCATGGACCTCCAGAGGCTTCCTAAAATGTTCAATACTTTATTCAGTTTCACGCATTGATGACGTACCATTTTCAATCATAGCATATTTTACAGCAGACAATATTCTTCACTTACAGTTTTGCCCCACCACAAGTGGCTAATCACCTAAAGGTTGTTTTAGAATTAAATCACAAATCTGTTAGGATCAGGGTTGAAATTAAAGGTAAAATTGCACAGCATTGTTCTGCCAGAGGTGAAAATCAGTTTGTTTTCCCCTCTAAGAGAAATCTTTCATTTACAACCCACTATCCAAGTCAAAGGCACATGGATCGCTTCCAATGTTGTACTATAAAAATAAACCCCATCTTCCACATATTAATTACAGACGATAAGAGTCAAACATTTGTTTGATCAATGACTAACTGATAAAACCCATTTCTAAGTTATAAAGACACATTCTTACAGCTTAATATGTCCAGGCAGATTGACAAGCAGCTCCACATTTATCTGGCAACAAAGAATCGGCTTTGTGATTTGGAAACAACGGATGTGATTTCTGTAAATTTAGCAGCTCATGGCATGTAAACAAACGGTAAAATCTCATTGCTCGTCCAGTTTACCAAGATTTACTGAAAACCATGTTACAGGAACCGCTCATCCAAATTATTTGTCTATGGGTACTGTGGCTCAATGATGGTGGTGGGGCACTGCTCTAGAAATCCTTTCATTTAGTTATCTAAAATCAAATCATTTTAGTTAACAGCTGTACATTTTAAATAATATAATAAAAAGAGCAACACATTACCTGGTAGTTCTTGAAGTTGCTTAGAATGTTCTTGACCTCAGCTGGTGCGTTAGAAGTGAAGGCGTCTACCCTGTCAGGAGCAATCTCCTGTAGCTTGGCTTTCACCCTACAGCACACAAAATAAGAATTCATCTAAAACAGCTTTAATTGCCGTGATAATACTATTAAGATGTTCTAGTACCCATATGACCAAGCTTAGTTTATAACACGCAAGTGCTCAATACCAGGGCTTTGAGTTGCTTAAAGCAACTGCATACATTTACAGATTGTTGTGTGAATTTACTTTTCCTACCGGGTAAATAAAAATTCCTAAACATTGGCAAACTTACGCCTTCATGTAGTCCTTGATGTAGGCTGTGTAAGACTTCCTGTCAAAGGATGTTTCCTGAAGCTTGTGGTTGAGGACAATATCCACACCACTCACTGTAGTGCTGTCACAGCCTTCATCAGTGACTTCTGCTGACGCATTGCCACCAATCAGCGCCTCATCAATGTCTCCCTCTGACCGGCTGATCATCTGCAGAAAATTGCATTGTCAATATAAAAAAAAAGTAACATCGTAAATCTAAGTACTTCAATGTTTAAAGACCCCCGCAGACACATACTCAGAAGCGATGTGCATTTTCACTGGTTAAAACCTCCAAAGGTGTCCTAAGAGTGTCATCATTGTATGTTCATACAAGGGCCTTCACTAAAAATTATTATCAGTAGAAAAACCATACCTTTCCCTCCACTTCGATAATCATCCCATTCTCAGATTCTTTGATTTTGTAGATGTCGGAGAACATCTCGTCCCCTGTAAAAATAAGCAAAAGATGACATCTGAATAACTTAAGTTTCAGGGTCTTGGAAACAGAATAAAAGATGGAAAATGTGAGCATCTGAATCAAAGTTACAAGTGACAAAGACTTGTTTTTGGTGGTAATCATTCTACAGCAAGCGACATGGGGGTGCGGTTTTGCTCTACTCCACTGGCCATGCTCAGAACAGGAGCAAACAAGTTATGTTTGCACAACAGACCTTCACGTGAAATGCTGGTCTTTAATGGAACGGCTTCTCAGAACCTAATGAAAGCTTGTTTAAGCAAGTAATATTTTTGTTAGCACAATAGCTAACTTTAGCAAAACAGCCAATCATGAAACGCACTCAGAATTTGATTTATTTTCATTGAACAAAGCCTCCAAAGGTGTCCTAAGATTTTCATCACTGTACGTTCATTTAAGGGCTGTTTTGAGAAAGTTGTAAAACGTGGCAAAAAGAAATAAAATTCGCTCAAAACAAGAAAATGGTGACACTGTAAGGTAAATGTAAAAAAAATACGACCACATCTAGAAACGACGCAAATATTCAGAAAAGCGATTGGGATAAGTTCCCTTTAAAAGGCTCCGAGCGCGCATCAGAGCAATGAGTCATTACAGATCTGGTCGGTGCTAGTAACGCCCAGTGTTGCGCTCGTTTGTTCTTATATAATGAAAATAAGTTGCAATAAGCGTTTTTATCCGCATTACGCCAATTTCCGGAGAAGGAAACATCTTTTACACTAGATCCATTTTAAAAATGTAAACGAATCAACAGCTCAACTTGTACAGAGCGCCAAACTAACGTTATCTTAGCCGCCCGGCGTTTTCACTCCTCCGGTAACAATAAAATGGCACTTTTTGTCATTTTTAACAGTAACCAAATATCTCAGTTTTTATAAGACGTACTGAAATAAACGGAAAGAACAAAGGCTAAACTACCTTAGCGTATAACATCTGGTACCAAATGAAGGAGAAGTTTCCTAGACTTTTTTAGCTAAAATGCTAACTAACGGTACCTACACTAGCAAAAGTTAGGCCGCAGTGACCCAGGAACAAACAACCCTTTAAATCTATCCCGGGATGTTTAATTGAGAAAATATAAGCACATGCATAAAGCTTTTGAGCCAGGCTTTCAGTCTTAGTTCATTTTTACCGGTGATGATGTCCTTGTAGATGATCATTTTGTTGGATTGTTTTCTGTGCCGTGAGGGAGCAGGCAGCGCTGGCTTGGGCCTGATCGTGGACTCAGCTGAAAAGACCGGAGCTAGGATTGCGCGTCATTTATATGCGCGCAATGACACTAGCGCCCCCTAAAGGTAAAAAAAAAACACCCTGCATTTTTCCAAAGGGGAAGTTGCAAGGTTCGGTTGTGCCCAACCGAACCTTAAAACCATAAAAATTCATGCATGGGTGGCTATTTATGTATTTCGCTTTTATTTATTAAGTGAGTGCGAGACCATGATGGCTTCTGGTGGCTGGGGAGTCACTGTGGCGTTATCACTGCATTATTAGTTTGTTGTATTATGTGTTAATAGCAGTGTTCTTATGTTAATTCAGTTTTACAAGTTCTCAAATTGTAAGGATTCAGTGACTAAACTAATGTTGCTGACTTCTGCTGTTGGTGGTACATTTGTGTTCCTGTGATTTTCAATTACAACCCACAAATTGCTAAATTATTTAATGTTATAAAATTATTAAACAAAAGTTTTCCATTATGTTTTATTATGTAATTTAAAAAGTATTTGTTTTAATGGGAAATTACCAGAAGGGTGTGTATTTAAAATCAAATTAATTGTTTGAAAAAAAAAAATAAGCCTACACATTAGGATGGTGATGTACGTCAAGCGTTCTCAAACAATTAAAAACTAAATCTTGTAAAACTTGTTAAAGTCCACCTGCTTCATCCCTATGCTGTTGTGGCCAATATCTGAGATTTATGACAGATGGATTCTACAGCAGCAGCGCTAGCTACCGGCATTTCCTTTGAAAGCAACACTTTGAACAGTTAATTTATTGCTTTGTTTATTAACTTTTATATTTTAAAGCGTTTTTTAAGCAGATGCCTTGCTCCACTAGATGTCGGTGTTTACTAGTTCCCTCTTGCATAATTCGGTACAGAGCTCTTCTTTGGGCCTCCCTCAAGGCTGATTGCTATGCTTCCCACGGCTGCACGTCCAGAGTCCCTAGCTGCCACTTTCTCTCGGATCCCAAATTACACACATGCCAGACCATCTCCGAGCCACAAGTTTTGCCAATACTTGTGCTTTACTTTAGGAATGAGTGCAGCTATGCATTGCAAGGTGAGTCTTAAACTTTAAACATTATTCTAAATATTTGTAATAATCATTAAACAGACTCAACTCTCTTTATTTAATTGGTATTGCAATGAAAACCAACGAGCAAATGAATTGACTGTTAGTTGAAATGTACCTAAGCAGAGGGACTACATCTTCAAAGTTTGTTTTAACAGTGATTTGTGATTAAAGATAAAAGTATATTAAAGCAAAATAATTGATCTCTGAATATATGTGTGAATCCCAGGTTGTTGTAGTCAACACTGGAGTATGTTTTTCTATCAATATTGAAAGTTAAAATAGATGTTTTCATAGATTTACGACCACGTAAGTGATATCTTTCATTTACTTGTGAAACTGTACTGTAAAATAAAAAAAAATTATATATATATATATATATATATATATATATATATATATATATATATATATGCAGATTTAGTTGGCAATAAACAGAGTGGAAGTTAGTCTCCTAGCCTACCAAAAATGAATGGCTGCGAGAGGAGAAAAAAGGAGGCCAAGCCGGTCTTTCATTTGAGGTCAGCAGAGGCGTGTGGATGCCTGGAAGAATTTGCTATGTGGGTTCAGAACCATCTGCAAGAACCACGGATTTACTGGCAAGATTTCACCACAGCAGATTTTACTCATATAGTTAAAGTAAAGGCCAATGGAAACACTTTCAACAGGTTCATGTAGTCTAGACAACACAGTGGGAGTTTGGTGGCACCAAAGCTGTTTTTAGCATGCAAGAAAGATAATAAATGTTGACAAGATGCAGATGTTTCAAAGATTTCTAAAACAATGGTTTTTGCTCAACACAAATCTGCTGAATTGTACTGCAACCCTTCAAGGTCCCGTAAATGGAAATCTATACAGAATCCTCAAAATTCTAAAACTGACTTCTAGCACTACATTTTTCCTTGAAGTCTAAACTGGAGCAGTGTGCTAGATGACTTGGTTGAAGAAAAAAAAACATTAATCGTTAAAAGCAAAACCTTCTATTTGTTTTACAGTCATTTTCTTATATAATAAATGTGACATTTGTTATTTATTTAGTGCAATGCAACATCTTTTGTGGAGCTGATCTGAAGTTGTGTGGACCGTCTTCTTTAGCAACCATGGCTGTGAGTAGCATGATCATGAACTGAAATATCATTCATTTCAAATGTTTTCAAACTTTTTCATTATTTGCAGAATCATTTTTAATCACTGTTTACTGCCAATACTTAACCTTTTTCTGGCTTTGACACTGATTCACATTTATATTAGTGAAAGTATTTGAGCCTTTTACAAAACATGACTTGGTACTGGGTGGAGTAATGCTTTTGGGTAAGAAGTGAGGTCAGACATTGCATGATCACCAGGTTTGCAGAGATCTCTAGTGGTATTTTGACTTCTCTCTGCAGATACTGATGTGCGCCAACTCTAAACTTCAGCTCCCTCCACATATCTTCTATATGATTAAGGTCTGGAGACGGGATAGGCAACAATTCCCCTTGACGTGCTTCGTTTTTGAGCCTGTGTTTTGTACCTTGGCCATGGGTTTTTCTTAATTGTCATGCTGAAATTCTCAACAAAGTTTCCCTGCCCCTGCCCACTTTTGTGTATATTCAACCTTGTCCATGGTCTTGCATTATTTTTTGTGTTGGTCTAAAATATTGTCCCTAACATCCTTGGACAGGATTTAAACTTTGCCATTTCAGAAACTGGTTGGTTGCTCTGATTTATTAAGAGGCTCCCAATCTTAACTATTTTAGAAAAACCGAGTTCCTGTAAAAAAAACCTCATAGGAACCAGAAATCTTTCTTATTTGTTGGTGTTAAAAACTTATTTCACTCATAAGTGCACATCAGTTTAAAAAAAAACTGTGGTGTAATAAAACTCTTCAGTTGCTGCAATAAGTACAAACTGTTTTACTTTTTTTGTGCCTGACTCTAAGAACTCAATTGGCTCCACTAGTGACATTGTATGAGCTCAAACTGTTGAGGTGGCCTTTTCCTGAAGTCCACTACCATCCACCATTGTTTTGAATGTCTTGATGCAGACTACTGATTGTCCTGAAGATGTCCAATCACACTAATGCCATCAGCAAACTTCAGGAGTATTACAAATGAATCAAGGCAGTTGCAGTCATCAGTGAAGTGTGAGAAGAGTTGTGGGAGATAATGCCCCTAGGTGGTGCTAATGTTGATGGTAAAGATGTAATTTTTCACAGTCTCAATAGCTGTCTGTCTGGAAACTTTTGATCGACAGGCAGATGGCAGAATCTTGAGCTGAAAAGATTGCTCTGTGTGAAGTGGCTGAATGATAGCATTGAAAGCCCTTGAATATTTGTTTTGCAGATAATTTCATTGAGTAGATTGATTTTGATCTTCTATCAGGTGCCTGGGTCTGGCTCTGCAATATCCCTACAAGTCTGGATGATTCTGATGCTTGTACCTCGACTGCAAGGTGCATTCCCTGTCTACATTCTCTGCTCAACATGTTCCCACCTAAACATGACATAATGTCACACAATGACACCATTATGAAACTATCAAGGTTTTTCATTATACAGACTTTAACTTCTGCAAACTATTGCAAACTGCACACTTCAGTAGTTAAAAGTGCCTAACAGGAATGGAAAGAGATCATTTAAATGCAAACAAAGGCATAAGGCATAGGATTTGTTTACACAGGTTTTTTATTTAACCCAAATCAATATTTGCAATATTTGAGCCCCAAATTGATGTTGCAATATAATTTCACACTTATATAAAATCTCTCTCTCTCTCTCTCTCTCTCTCTCTCTCTCTCTCTCTCTCTCTCTCTCTCTCTCTCTCTCTCTCTCTCTCTGCTGTGTAACACATTATATGAAACATGAACCATATGAACCATACACTTTTAAAATTACATAAATTGAACCAATATCAGGTTGTTTCCACAAATCGTGGAATGTTTTAAAAGGTTGTAAGTGCAAATATTTAAATCAAATCTTATAACTGTATTTTGTGAATTGTATTTTAATACATTATACAGGTAAGGTGCTGGCACCATCACATCTGCATGCGATTGCTGGGTATCCGTTCATGTTGGCATGCAACATTAGCTTGGAGACAGGGGAGATTTTGAAACAAGTACTGTGGTTGGACACAACAAACAAAACCATTCTCCACTATCAGCCAGATGAGTATCGACAGGCCAACCGAGCTGATGGAGTGGAGCTTTCAGTGCAGACATCAGAAGCTCTCCAAGCTCACAACAGTGTGATCACCGTCAGCAAAGCGACTTACAACAGCGAAGGATGCTACCAGTGTCTGTTTCATGTGTACCCATCTGGTCAGCAGAAAGGAACCATATGTCTCACAGTTACAGGTGAGGATGCCTCATGACTTTTTAAAAATGTCGTTTTATGGTCTTGATCTTTTCTGAATATTAATAATTAGTAATAAAAGAAATAAGAAGGACATGTAATCTATTGAAGAGTTAGCAGAGGAAATGCTCTGCAAAAATGGTCTACATGTCTACTGCTTCAAGACACGAAAGCTGTGGAGTGAAAATAGTTCAGACAGGAAGTGGTGAGAAGTCTTTTCCTCATTAAAATAATACATCATGAAAGTGTCAGGAAAACCACAAGAGTTTGTATAATAAAAAAACTATTTATGAGATTGGGTTTATTCTGTTTGGTTTCCTAGACACCAGGTGTAAACCTCAACATTTGGAGGACCACCACTTTGTTTGGATCAGGGGTTGTCAAGCCTGTTGATGGAGAGCAACAGCCTGACACAATTTATTTACAACCTCCGTGAAGCAAGACTCAAACTATTATGAGGTTTTTCAAAAAATAATAACTAGATTGTAAAAGTGCCATTTCAAAGTATTTTATGAGCAAAATGGATTGGTTGAAATGGTACATTTGTGGTTGTTATGGCGAGTCAGTGACATCATACAAAATTCCCCATGACAATATGAGAGATATTTACCAACCATGTCTCTATGGTATTTCTTAGCTGAGATAGTGATATGCCAGATTGTTGCTATGGTTAACAGCCTAGTTGCTATGGAGGGGTCAGTGACATAATATTATTTCACTATATGTCTCATAATCTAACCCCCAAGTCTATCATTTACCAAAGCTTAGAAAATGTAGTTGCTGGGGTAAACAGTTTGGTTCTATGGAGTCTAAACCTTTTCTTGCGTGAACTGTGCAGTATTTATAAATTCATTATTTCTTTCAGCAACTGAGGAACTCATGGAGAACAAAACTGCTGTTAGCGGAAAGCCAGTGAGCTTCTTGTGCAAGTACATTCTCAGCAAGAGTGTCCAGCAGGTTTTATGGAAAAAAACAACAGAGCAAGGGGACACTCTGATAGTTGCATCTCATGTCAGGAATGAGAAGCCCATCGTCAAAATTCCATTCAAGGGTCGAGTAACTTTGAATGCATCCCTCAGTCAGACCATGATGTCCATTCAGCAAGCTGAGACGGAGGATGAGGGCTGTTACACCTGTGAGTTTCACACATATCCAGATGGGATCAAGAGCACAATGGCTTGCCTCTTCGTTTATGGTAAGGGCTGATGCCTTTGAGGATTTTTTACATTTTCGATACAAGTAGTGTTGCAAGTCTAAATAGTTAAAGGACACTCCACGTTTCTGTAAATTGCTCAGTTTCTAACGTCCGTAGAGTTTGTCTTGTCTACTACTGTCATGCTACAGCAGCAAATGGTCTTGATTATCAATAAGTGTGTTTTAATACACTATGTAACCAGGGTTCGAAATTAACACCCACCAAATGCGGGTTAAAAATAGACACTGGCAGATCCCCATGACATGGGGAAAATGAATGAATGTAGAAAGAAAGAGAGAGAGACCAAGACTGTGACAATTATATTGTTCCAAATATATGCATGCTGAGACTTAGGAATAACATTTTAAATAAAATTAAACACTGCACTCAAAAAATATAAACATAAAAACTTTCAAAATGTATTGATTCTTTGATGAATATGATTTTCTCATTTTCCCATAAAAACAATAAGTGAACATTTTGTGAGCCATAAGTACAAGCTTTTTCCACAGGACTTTTGCAGCCCCTTTGTCTTGTGCTCAAGGTCAAAGAGAGTTCTTTAAAATATTGTGTCTGAGTGGGTGTATTCGTAAGAAGTGGAAAGTGTGATTGTGGAAAACAGTGAAAGTTGAGTGCATGTGGTAGTCACTTTTGCCATCATCGGTTAAAAAGATCATTTTTGATTAACAACATTGGGAATTTATGATGGAAACTTACGACAGGTACATACTTTAACATGCTTAAAAGAGATTTCTGTTGCTGTCCAGTTACTGGTATTACTATTTTCCACTTGTTTGTCTTCCTTTCATTTTTAAATAGCCTCATAGAAGCATGACTTATAAAACCCTCTCGAGAGAATGCCAGTTGGTAAAATCTATGTTAGCCACTCTGAAGCCTCAAAATAGGATATTAAAGGTTCAGAATAATGCAAAACCAACTAGAAAAAATCAACCCGCAACTAACTGGGAGAAATGGAAAGAGATAACATGAGAGCCAAACAAATAACCGAGGTGCCCAGTTCATTGTCTTTGATGATCAACCACTTTCAGATGTTGATATTGTGGAATATTAGTTGTTTTCTCTGGCTTTTTAAGGACCCGATAGCTAGATCTGGCACAAGGAGTTATTGTGATCCATTTTTTCCTGTTCTCTTAACCAAAGTCTAGTCCTGCCTACACCTCATCATCTCTAAACAACTGTTTGATTGTTATCATTCATCTATACCCTGCTCAACACTGCAGAAAGAGAGCCTGTGAAGAATCTGGGTTTAAACTCTTTACATCTCTTTTGGATCCTGTTATCTCCACTGGGGAGAGTTTTTTTGTTAGCATTTTTCCCTGGCAAGGACTGTGTTTGCATCTTCTGTTTGAGCTCCTTAGTTTGGCACCCTTAGGCTCTGTCCTTTCAACAACAAAAAGAGACAGAAAACAGCTGTTCAGTAGCATTTCCTGTTTTCATTTTTGTAGTGTATTGAAGAAAGAACACTGAAATTGAATGCTGACATCCCCGGTTAGCATTCTCCTGAGAACATTTACTTTACTAGAGGTAAATTCATATTAGTTAGAAAGCTGACTGTGCATATTCGTTTGCCAGGGTTTAACAGTATACTTAGGCCTGGGCTAAGGGCCAGTGCCATCACTGTGCCTCTGTTCCTCCAAAACAGAGCTTCACTGTGTTTTCTTTCCCTATGCTGATATTCCCCCAACAGTCTGGCTGTTGTCACCAAAACCTCACACAGCAACAGAATTGGACTGAGCCCTCTCTGCCCTCGGTTGTCCTGGTTTTCTGTCCTGCTTTTCTTGCATTGTGCTTTGAAGACGTGTGCCTCAGACACATCCAACTTGAAATCACCACAACTCATGCCCCTTTTATCAAGAACAATCATAAAAACACAAAGAGAAGCTTGACTTGAGACTTGAGAGATTGTGAAAAAACACATACTTCACATGTTTAGCACGCTTGTCCAGTTCACCCCATTAGAGGGAGCACATTATTTTTACGTAAAGTTTTAACTATATATGATTTGAATTAATGATGTAACAAATTAATTTCATACAGAGCATATTCCCATTTCCTTTAGGACCTTTACAGATAACACATAACTTACGATTTCCTTCATATATTTTAATTGGTTTAAGGTCTGGAGACCTTGAAATGTTTCTGATGTAGACAATTCTTTGGTGTTTCTGGTTGTGTTTTTGTGCTCATTGCTATGCTGGAAGACCCAGTCATGACCTATCTTCAATGCTCGGACTGAGGGAAAGTGATTTTTGTCCAAAATTGTCAAAAAATTAATACATGACTATGTGATATATGATAAACTTCAGATGGACATGCAAATATTCTGGTTCTGGAAGGGGTACTTTATGAGGGATTGATGTGTTCCAGAAGACTGTGGCTTTTAATTATGCTCAGAGATATAAATCAGTTGTTAAGTTCAACAGAAAATATTCAAAGCATTTGAAAGAATGTGAATCAATACAGTTTTAAAATCAGATTTTTTATTGCTTCATTTGAAACTCACTTTGTGATGTTTGGTAACCGAGTTTCAGGAGGAATAATCAGGGGATGCCATCAGCTGCTCTCAATCAAGCCATCGCTCTCTACATTACGTCATACGTTCATAATCGCACCCCAATGCTGCTTACATGGCAGGTCCTGGTGGTGAACTCGTGATCTTATCATTTATAACATTTATAAAGAATTTACAAGAATTTTCATGCTGATACTTCTTCTGAAACATATTAATAAATATCAATTGGTTTTAAAGCCAACATTTCGCTGTATTTATGGAAGGAAATTTGTTAGAATTTGTTGCAAAAATCGTAACCTCTGTGAGGTTACAAACCTTTAATTTTTTTTTCTCTTCTGTTTGACTGTTTAATATCTTAACTCATGATAATATCTGTGTTTTGTCCAAAGTCCTGCCCAAACCTGAGGTCAGTTACGTGAGGCTGTCTCGGAGCGTCATTGAGGCAAACTGCTCTACCGTGTCTCGGCCCCCTGCAGAGATCTCGTGGAACATTGAGGGTCACAATAAAACCCTGGGCCCTGCTGTAGTTTCTTTCTACCAGCAGGGGGATGGCACGACAATGGTAGTCAGTTCCATTCAGCTTCAGAGGGAGCTACTGGATGTTCAACTCGTCAAGTGTGAAGTCCATCACCAAGGCCTTGAGTCCTCTGTATACGTCTCTCTCAATAAATGTGAGTAATTAATTTTCTACTCACTTCCATAAATGATTACTGACAAAAATCCATCACATTTGTATTTTGGTCATTTATTGAATGTTTTGGTTTATTTTTGCAGCTAAAAACGGCTTTGTCCTTCTGATTTTCACCAGCTGCGTTGCACTTGTACTGCTCATCTGTCTGTGTATCTGCCTGAAGAAGTGTTAACCTCGCCTGGTTACATGGTTTACACTGCAGGTCCTTACACTCAATTGTTATTAGTTGCTATGTTCTTTTGAAGTTGTAAGTCTAAATGCCTTGTTGGTGGAACTAAGTCAAGTTAAGGCTTATACAAGCTCTCTGTCATCACAATCTAAAGACAGAGGCTGTTTGTGTTCATACTCAAGTTGAGCCATTTTTTATTGTCAACAAACTTCGGCACATTAACAAAAGAGCCAATTGCACTAGTTTGATGGTTTGCATAAAAGGTAAAAATCCCAACAGAGTTTGAACCTTTTACAGAGTAAATCTGATGGTCAGGTGTGTGAAGCATTGTAACGGCCATGTTGAAAACTCATGCTGTGATGTTAGTAAAAATTAATCTATTATTGTTAAACCTCTTAGTAATCTCTCAGAGAGATGATGACAAACTGAAACACAGAAGAATCTAAAAGCTGGAAATGGATGAGGAACTCCCTAAACTCTACATTGTCGCAATCTATCTTTTTTGTCCACATCTTCCTTCCTACTTTCAAATCTTGGGAGATCATGAGAGGGAAAAAATGTAAAAAGCTGTTAAGATTTGTTTGTAAAGGTTACTCTTGCCACATAATTTCACAATAAAATGCCCTGTGGAGCAAAAACCTAAGATACTAAATTTTTTTATGAAATGACAAAGGTAATTATATATATTTTATTTTTTTAATTTAAAAACAAAACATAACTATTACTATTTTTTAATGCATCAAAAAAGTAGCAATTATTTCTTATTCAAACAAACCATGTTTGCTTTTACATAGATCCTGTTTCAACAGAACCACAGGAAGTTACCACTTCCTGTCTCTTGCAAGAAGCCCACCCAACCTGACCTCATCCCATCAGTAGTGTTACTCTGAGGTATCATTGGAAACAGGAAGCTTTGACCTCATATGTTATTAAAAACATCTATATGTTAATACAGATGTAGGTATTTGGTTTTCGTAGTGTTCCATAGTATTTGAGCTTTTGCAAAAAAATAACAAATCATAAATGGTAGTTTCATTTCAACAGTGAGAGATTGATTAAAAATATAAACAGTTCAGATAAAAAAAATAAAAAAATAAACTGTTTTACATGTATGAGTAAAATAAGTATTCGGCTCTTTCAAAAACATGCACTTCAAACTTGATGGGAAAACACGTGTTGGCTTTATGTACCACTCCTTTCCTCTTGCAGTGAGCCTTCAAAAGTGAATCATACGTTTCATCTAATTATCTTTGTAAAATACTTAGTTTACACATATAAGATCACATTATCATTTTTTACATATTTTATGTTATTCCTTCTATCGCTGTTGAAATAAACCTATCATTAAAAGTATTGACCAGCCATTTCTGTTCTCTTTTAGACTGACTGAAAAGAAAAGTGATGCTGCTGTTTTCGGATGTTCACCCTGACCCAACAGCGTTCTCTTCACAGGCTATTCTGGACAGAGGGCTTCTAATGTGACAGATATTCTATGTAACCATTTAAAACATTTAATAAACACTAAATGCTTTATTTATTACAGAGTGTATATTTTACCAGAGCCATTTTAGATTTTATCTTGAATCTTTTTTTCAATTGTTCCCTTACCATAAGGATAATATGTTAAAGAGCTTAGCATAGGGTTTCTTTTTACGTTTTGAAATGTATTGTTAAAACACATTTTATCAGGGGAAACACTCTGAGTGTGATATGAGTATCCTTGAGTAGCTTTCTGGTGCCACGCCATTGTCTTGTTGTTTATTTTAATAAAGGGAAGTACACTCAAAGCTTGCGTTTTTTGTCCTTCACACATCATTAGGTTCAATGAGCTTTCAGAGATCTATGTAACAACTAAACAGCCACCTTTTAATCGAAGTATATCAGTTTTGATATGATGATTAATGTTAAGTCTCTTGTTTTCGGTCAAGAACAACAATGAACTTGTTGACATCATTGACATAAATCAATTGCTTTATTCTCTTTTCAATATAAAACAAATAAACAAAATACAATAGCTTTCTTTTAAAAAGCTTTTAAAAACTTTCTTCATTTGAACAAGCAATTGACATCCACGGTTTCCTTTTATTCATACTCTTTTCATAGTGATTTTGCCTGTTTACAACAGATTAAACAACGCTTAAATTGTGAAATATAAAAAACAATGCCATAGTATTAAAAGTAAATGTATAAGCAACAATCAAACTGCATGGCGATATACTGGCAATTCATTTGCACTTTTTAATTAATTGAAAATAGCATCAGCATTTACTCAAAGACAGCTAAACACTTCGATGGACCGTTCTGGAATTGAACAGTAGAATTCAATACCAGATTATCTACTTTTTATCATTCAACTAATTTCTATCTAAACTATAATCTATTGAAGCCCTCCTGACGTTTGATGAGTCTCCTGGGACATGTCTAAGACATGAAACACCACAGTGGTCAGAAGGTCCGAGTTCTGATATTGAGGAAGTATGGCATTCTGCTTTATCATCGACTGTGAAAGTGAAAGACCATTAAATCATGTTCATTTTCACAAAATACAGAACAGATTCGAAAACATTACCTGTTTTTTAGTTCCCCGGTTATTTTTTGACAGTACTCCACCTAAAAAGAGTCAAAATGGCTTTCAAATAACTATTCGTTTGAATGTGATGAGCTTCATTCGAGCACTGAGGTTACTCACCGTGATTTCTCAAAGAATAAATGAGTAAAATAGTCAAAATAATCAGAAAGCCTGTTAATCCACTGTAGATGTACAGGTCTGGCAATGTCTTGGGGTTCAGATCATCTATGAGAAATCAGAAAAAAATATTGGGAAATTGTGATATTTATACTAAATTAACATGAATTACATTTTTTGAGAAAAGGTGATGTGATGCAATGCTCTTATGTTCGAAATCTCTGTCTCATCAGCTGAAAAATGTTATTAAATTGTAAAATAAATACAAAATACGACATACTATAACTGTACATTTTTACTGTATAAGTGTTATTTATAATTACAGTGTGAAATATATTACTTACCAGTAACAGTAACTACAATAGTGTGACTCACAGTTGTTTCACCATGCTTACATCTGTATGAGCCTGAATCTTCTATTGAGATGTTCTGAAAAACCAGGAGAAACATTCGCTTTTTTTCTTCTTCCACATATTTCCAATCAGATCGGATGGAATCGGAGTGATTTATTGCTTTACAATAATCTCCATAGAGTTTGCACCAATATATATCTGGGACACATCCATTTTCATCCATCAGTACTGTACAGTTTATCTTCAGCTCTGTCTTGACATGAGCTTTAAACGTGGTGTTCCGCGGCACCATGAGTCCCGGATTACACTGTGCCTCTGAACCTAAATGAAACAAGATAAAGATAAGATGAGAAATTTGTAAATAATTATATGTATTTGTCTGGTTTATTTTAAAACTTCTTTTAATAGACTTTACTGAGCCAAATTAATTAATTGTATTTTACAACATTAACCAGGAAGCACACAAAATGCACTGCATCATTTCAAAGATCAAACATTTATATTTTACTAATAGCAGGAGAACATACCATTTGATGTCTTGATTTTACTGAACAATGTCACGAGATGAAAAACAAAAAGGCTGTAGATGATCTGAAAGACATGTATTCATGATTTGAGGTGCTTTGTCACAAATGTTTGATATGTTCTATGAAAATAAAAAGTGCAATACGCATGAAAAAAAGTGCAAAAAAGTGCAAGGCATGAAACAACACTATTCCAGATGATCATTTTTTAGCTCTATAATCATTGTCATGCTTAAATGCATCTTTTCGTGTACTAAGATTGCTGTAAACAAAGACTGTATTCTAGAAAAACATACCATTTCTGTCTTTTGCTGAAATTTCCTCAATATTTCAGGTCGTGAGAAGCTTCATCAGTGTTGCCTCTTGTTTTTTTGGTCTGTCTTAAGTTGTACGTTTTGGTTTGTCTTCTTCCGTCATGGGCATTTCGAAGCTGCGTAGAACTTTGACGTTTCACACAGCTGTAAGTTGTGGTAAAGGTTATAATGGGTGGCTTATTAGCTTTGAAACACTGCTGTCAAACAATTTGATGTCAAAAGCTTATAATTAGTGGCTTTATACAACATCAATAAAGTGAGGCAAATCATTTTTTCCCTGCTGTCTTCAATGTGCGCTCCAGGTCAATACACATAATGATACGTTTCTATCAAAAAGTGAGAGAAAGAATAAATAAACTGTTTTGGGAAACATTCGCAAGCTAATTTGCAATTAGTATTTGACCCCCTTTTTACAAAACATGGATCGTTACCAGTTGACAATCACAGAGATTGAGCATTTCTGGTAATTGGCCACCAGATTTGCACAAATTTATAGGGATTGTGTCCCACCCCCCTTTACACACCCTCATTAAGGCTTGAGGAGGCTGATATGTGGCAACTAGAAACTTCAGCAACCTCATTTACAGGATTAATGCCACTCCGAAACTGTAATGTTTTTTCTTCTTGAATTACACTTTTTTTGGGTTATCGTCTTACTGGTGTCACCATCCTGCACTTTGTCTCCATTCCCCTAGAGGTCCCCGTGTTTCCCCTCTGCCTTTGTTGATCCTCATGTGTTCTTGTTTACCTTATTTTTATCACCTGTGACTCGTTCCATCCCGTATATTTAAGTTGTCACTTTTTCTCTGGTCTTCACTCGTTTTTTTGAGTCAGTTTTAGTGAACTTGCCGTGCATTCCCTTGATTTCTTGAGCTGCGTCCAGTAAGACTGTTTTATTTTCTCCTGTTGCCTTATAGTCTATTTGTTTTCTCCCCTCGTGGAGTTTTCTTTATATTTTTGCTATACTGAATATTTTTATTCCTCATCCTGAGAAGAATCTGAGTTTTGTGTTTTGCTATATTACTTTTTTTTTTTCAATTTTAAGTTCAATTTTTATTAGTAAATCCTTGAATCCTGGATTGCCTCTTGGAGTGTATTTCCTTTGGGAAAATACACTTTCCTATTTCCTTGCAGTGGTTCACACTGCAGTCTCCACACCAGAGACCTGGGTTCAAGACCCAGCCGTGAGAGCTGGCTAATGGAAAGAGGTTCTTGCCCAAGGGTTGACAGAACATGTCCTTAGATACTGTGTCTGTGGACAGGTGCCTTTAATACAGGTAGCAAGATGAAACTCCCTTTAAGGCAGGCTTCTAATCACAGCTGTACCTGTAAGGAAGACTCATGGGAGCCAGAAATGTTGCTCAATGCTAAGCGCTATCATTCAATGTCAGCTAGAGTTGTATATTTACATCAAGCTCATGCTGAGCTCGTAAAAACATACTAATCTGCCTCACTAAAGGAATCACAGGAAGCATAATTACAGGAAATTTGCCAATAATGTGTACATTTCATTTATTCAAATATTGTATTTGTTTGCTTTTATAATCAAACTGCTCAATAAGTTTTATTACATAACAAAAATGTATTTTCAATACAGAATTAAAACTATATTTAGTAAATGAGATTAATAAAATGTGTGTTTTATTAGAGTAATTTTGACATAAATAAAAGAAACATGTCCGAAGTGTAAATAAAACAACCTAAAAGCTAACAAAAAAATCTGTTTTAAAGCTTTTATTTGTTTGTCCTTGACTCATTGCGGATAAAGTTGCGAAGGCATCAAATGACCTGAAGTTCAGGTTCTGTCATATTTCTTGATCAAAATAAGAGGTTATACATTCATATTAGTTTAATCACATCCAAGCCAGACTCTGCTGTTGTTCAAAAAGATACTTTAGCTGGGAGCCTACACATCTTGGACAAGAAATCTTCTGCACTTCTAAAATTACCTTTCAGAAACCACAACAGAATGGAAGCACTTGAATGGTTATAATCAATTTGTGTTGTATTCTTCTGCAGAATTCCTCACATTTTTTATGTGAGGATAAAATATAAAACTACAGTTAAAATGTGATGAAAAGCATAAATAGCCTTAGAATAACACTGGACATGTTATGTATACTCATCATGAAAACAAGTATAGGCTCAAAGTAGAATTTCGTGAAACTCATTTAACTACAGAAACACAGGAAGTCTAAGAAGATACCACTTCCTGTCACTTGCAAGAAAACTCTACAACTCAATTTACATTTTAATGATTTTTAAAAGCATGTTAAAACTCAGATCAGAGTATGGTAAAGGCAATGTAGACTACAGTTTCCAGTTTATTTAAAATTCCCTTTGAAATTTGTATATGTTTGCGTTCATTCACTCATTGGATCATAAGACAAGAAATGCATGTGGTGTTTGGGAAGTGCACAGCAGGGAGAAGTGCATCTTTCTACAAACAGCGTGAGCCTCATTTAAATATTGACACTTTTGTTTCTACACTTCTTCCGTTTTAAGAGAAAGTTATTTATAGTACTGTGTCTATTGCCATATGTTAACCGTACTGTCATAGTCCATCAAAGAAAAATCTTTTCAAACATTTTCCTTTTATTTAACTATCAGGTGTGTTCAGCTTATTTGTCCCATGCAGCTCCCATGTGTTCCTTCTACAGTTAGTCTACAATCAGCTCCCAACCTATCTTATATAAATAACATTCATATTTAGGTATTTGCTAGATCATTTGTATTTACACTCACCAGCCTTGTAAAAGCAAATTTCTAATCAGCTATTCACATTGCAGCAACTCAATGCATTTCAGCATGCAGGTCAAGATGATCTAGAGCAGTTCAAACTTAGCATTAGAATGGGGAAGAAAGGGGACTGATTGTGGCATTGTTGGTTGTTGGTGCCTGATTCAGGCTGGTCTGATATTTCACAAACTGCTGATGTAAACTTCATTAACAACTAATAATGTTCCTAGACATACCACTCTGCACTATTTTGTACTGCTGACTGACATTCAGTCCACTTCTGCACATATTTCTATTTCCTCTTGCACTACTTAATGTCCATTTTTGATTTTAAATATTATGTCTATTTTTTATTTTTTTTAATACTGTGTTAGAATGTTCTTTTGTAAATTTGGATTTATATTTTATTTTTTATTACCTGTATCTTGTCTTGTCTTGTGAATCTGTTGCACTGTAGTGCCTCTGCACAAAAACACATTCCTCGTATGTGCAAACATACCTGGCAAAAAGCTCATTCTGATTCTGATTCTGATGCTGATCTACTAGGATTTTCACACACAAACATCAAAGAATGGTTCACAGAGAATGCTCCTAAAAAGAAAAATTCCAGTAAACCGCAGATCTGTAGGTGCAAATTCCAGGTCAGAGTAGAATGGACAGACTCTTTAAAGTTGATCGAGGGGTTACTCAAATAACCTCTCTTTCACCAATCAAGGTATGCAGAAGAGCATCTCTGAATGCACAGCATGTTGAAAGGAGGTCACAACCAGCTTTGGCAAGGTGTGCCTAATAAAGTGGCCGGTGAGTGTTCACGACAGTAACTGTAAAGAGCCTAACATAATTAGACAACAAAATATGAAGTCAACTAGTCCCATTTTTCCCAATTGTAATGTCAATTTGTTTCCACTTTTTTGGCATTGTGCATATAATATGCAATTTGAAAATTGGATTAATACATTTTTTAACTGATGATTTTCAGTGGCAACCACACTGTCCATCATAATTGTGGTTGACAATCTCTCCATCCACCTCTGTTCGTAACCTTGGAGAGATCTTGGAAGAGCAACTAATATTCAAGGAGCACATCACTAAAACCACTCGAGCATGTCGCTCTTTTCAACATCAGACATCTCCTTACAGAACATTCAACTCAACCAAGCACTGGTCATATCAAGACTCGACTACTGCAATGCTCTTCTCACTGGACTTCCTTCCTGCGCAGTCAGACCCCTTCAAATGATACAGAACTCAGCAGCTCGACTGATCTTCAAGGAAGCCAGACGAGCTCCCGTCACTCCTCTCCTCATCTCTCTCCACTGGTTTCCTATTGAGGCTCACATCAAGTTATAATCACCAATGCTTGGATACAGAACAGTTACAGGCTTTGCTCCATCATACCTTCACAAACTTCTGCAGTCCTATGGTCCCTTCAGATGAGTCCATTCAAGAAATGAACAGCGTCTGGTGGTCCCATCTCAGACTGGCAAAAAATCCTTCACAGTTCCTCCCTGGTGGAATTCTCTTGCTGTCGCAAAATTCCACTCTTTCGAGAGCCCTTACTAACTTAACTAACAAATAACAATAAAAAAAACTTCGGAAGCACTGAATTTATTTTCTGTATCACCTCGTACGTCTTCCTTGTTCATGTCTTATGATTAATCTGACCTCGTAAATAACTGCTTATTTTTACTCCTGAACTGGAAGTCACTTTTACTGTAAGTACACTATAAATGTAAATGTCAATGTTCACTGCCTGTGAAATTTCCAATTTTCCAAATTTCAACCTGAAACTACTCACATGTAATTAAACACTCATAGTCGAATTATATCTACTTTATTGTTTTTTTTTTCAACTTTCAATGCAGAAAGTGACACATATAGCTAATTTCTACAATGAAAACAACAATAGTTTATACAAAATGGGCTGAAATGTGTTGTTATTATTATGAAGAGAATACATTCATGTATCAGAAGAGCATACACTATATGTTAAGTCTAGGAAATGCACTTTTGTATCTTCTTCAAGCTCTTAAAGCATTTTCTGTTAAACAATGTATGTGTAAATGTCACAAACGTATGCTTATTTTACGCAAACAGTGACTGAAAAAGTGAACTAAAACCAGTTGTTACATCTGTTTAACATCTGTTGATTATAAATCTAATAAAACATTTAAATAAGTCACTTAATATGGACCAACATCTATTTGGAATACTTTAGAAAGCATGCTATTCAAATCTTTTTTTTAAATCAAGTAAGAAATAAAATTTTATATGTTTATTTGGTGGCTCTTAAAGAAACCAGCTCTTTATTGCCACTTTAGAATCATTCAACCATGTTCTGGATGAAAAACATTTATCTTGCTGAAATTCAACTGCTAAATGAAACTCATTCTTGTGGCTTTAATAGAAAAGAATCAAGAACTCACTGATATTAAACTTATCCAAATATGAGATGTTACATGCTCTTCTTCACACTGGGTGAAAAAGAATCCCACCTTCATATGTGATAAGTCAGACACCCCCATCTTGTACTCTATACAGGAAGTGCAGAAGTGTTTTTTTTACTTGTGGGCTTCTCAGTTTGTACTTAATGTAGACAGACAATCGTTTAGAGAATGTAAAAAAAAAACAAGAAATTCAAGTTAAACCAGTCAAACATGCTCATTATTAATTAATTAGTATCCATTAACATACTAAATGTAACAATACTATATTGGATGAAAGTAGAAGCAAACGTCACAAAACTACAGGATTTACATATGCAAAAGCATTTACTCGTTTTCCTTAAGTGCCAGCCATTCTTTATCTATAAAGGGGTTTTATATGATATTGGCCATACAGTTTTAGCTCCTCTGGGACAGCTCATCACAAGGTTCTTTCTCTCCAATTCATCTCAAATATGTTATATAAGGTTGGGGTCGATACTCTTAGCAGACTGGTCAAGTTCCTTCACATCATACTTGATCATCCGCAAACTGCTGACAGAATGGAATGTGATTTACACCACGGTATCCAATGCTTTGATTTCCCTTGGTGATGAATGGTCTGTGGGCAGGTGTTCCACCTCCCCAAGGCGCTTCACAGACTGCTCTTGAGGTCTGTAGCAAATGATTCTGTAGAAAGTTGGGGACCTTTGTACACTTTAAGCCTCCGCTGACCCCTCTCTCTCATTTGCCGTGGCTTAGCACTTGTGGCAAAGATACTGTTGTGTGTTATTGCCTCCACTTTGTTATTGGCCATTTTATAGTAATGGGGGAATGGTAGTCTCCCAATACAGTACCACACTGGAATTCACTGAGCTCCTGAATCTATATATGTGCTCCTCACAGAGAGCATTTATCAAAGCATTTTGAATTAATGGATTTTTTACTACAATTGCTAGTTTTACTTTGGAATTCATTGGAAGCGAATTGCAGCATACTCTGAGGGTTCACTTTCAATTTCCTGTCTTGTAATTCTTCTTGGCACCCTCCTCTGGTGATTTAAGGCTGCATAGACTAAACCACTGTCTTGTTCTTCTCCACTCTCGGTGCTGTGGCATAGGTCTGATAGTCTTCCATCGGGGGCAGGGTTTTGGGCTGGTGGAGAGTCTGAGTAACGAGATGAAGCGGAGCTCTGTTGCTTTGAAGGGGAGCTGCTGGTATGGTGTGATTGAAGAAGCACATTGCTTGTTTGTAATTCCATGTACTGTAGAAAAAAAAAACGGTCAGCAAGTGGAAATGATAGTTTGGCAGACAACTAAAAATGTAAAGTACCTGGGGTTTATTTGTTTTTTCTTTCCTTGTAGATTTAGCACCTGCAGACAATGAGAAGTAATATGAAATAAATGAGCTAATTGGAACATGTACATGTATAAAAAATTAATGAGCTTTAACAATCTCTAAGTATCACCCAGCTTTTTTCAGTACAGACATTGTTGGCTCAACTTTGTTCTCCATGATCAAAAATAGTTTGCTGTGAAATTTCATTACATTTGAAGACAATGTTATTAGTCCACCTGTGAAATTACACAATTATTTAAATATTTCCAAACAATAAAAAAAATGTTTAGTTACCTTGAAGATGTGCCAATTTTTTTTTGTTATTACTTAAGTTAAGTGCACTTTTCTGTGTGAGCTCATTGAACTTGTCATTTAGAGGTCGTTAAAACTGATCTAGATATGAGAAACCTTAAACAAATGAGTAGCATAATGACAAAGAATTTTAACTCAAAAAACTGAAAAAATCTTTTCAATTTGCTTCAACTTTTATAGTTTGAAAAAAAGTTTTACAGTTTAATTTAACAAAAAGTTTATTTTTTTTTACAGTAAGCAGTATCAAATGCATTGAAATGCATCCCCAAAGCATTATATTCCCACCATCATTTTTCACTGTGTTCCTGGGGGCTGAATTTCTCTTCCTTCTTTCTCCAAACATAGAACTTATCTTATTCGCCAAAAAGATTGCAATTATTCTCATGACTTAAAGGAGATTAGGTTGTCCTTAGTCAACTTCATTCTGGCTTGTAGGTGTCTCTTATTCCAAAGTGAAGTCTTTCTTGATTGGAAACCTAGCAGTTCATTCATGTGCAGGGCTCTAGTGACTTAAGACATCAATGGTTTACATTCCACAGTTTTTGGAATCTTTTTCTTCCTGTCTTTTTCTCCACTGTGTTTGTCTCTTTAAACCTCTTGATAATTCTTCCCACTGCAGTTCTTGACACATGAAATTTTCTAAACTATCCAACTCATCTCTTTGCCATGATTTCAGTGCATGCTATCTTACTGGGTATTTTGCAAGCTACTCATCCTTAGATTAAAGAGTAATTTAAATGTTTAGCTATAAGTTCACTTGGTCAACCATGCAATTTAGGTTAAATGAACAATGTATTGAACAGGATTTTGTTCTAAAATGCCAACAAATTGAAAAAAAAAATTATATATACATTTTTACATATATACATTATTACATTAAATATTGTATAAGCATTTCCTTAAACATCCCCTGGGGAGTTTTGTCTTCAACAATCACAGTTTTAGAGAGTGGGAACAACCTTGATTTTATCTACATTTCCAAAGCACTCACCTTGACGTCTAATGGCGAATATGGTCACAATTATAACTATGACCATGACCCCCACTGTTCCACTGCCGATGTAGACTAAGGGCAAGATCCCATCAATATGTTCATGTTCATTGTGATCGTCTGTTATTAGAAATTGAACAAACACATAGTAAATGTCTGGTGTTTATTCCGGACATGCACATTTTAACCATTTATGCTTTATGAATCCTGTGACGTAACAAAAAAGATTACAATATAGTCTTACTTGTGTTGTTTTCATTGTGTGAAACATCATTTGCCATAGCATCTATTTAAAAACACAGTGTCTTATTATTTTAAAAAAATACTTTAGTTTGAGGTAATAGTATGTTATAGTTTGCAAGATGTTACATTACGAAAAAAAACCAGGAGCCCTTGTTTATGTGAGCAGCAGAGCAGAGAAAAGAACATGATAATTTGTGTATAGTCAGTCACTGAATATGTAGTAATTTCAAATGTGATTAGTAGCAGTCATTCCATGAGGACATCGGGAGAGAAAGAAGGAACAAGGCTCTGAAACAAGGGCTTATCATAACTACGGTATACTGTTTGTTATTAAATAAAGATATATCTTTTACACCTATGGACCTTTTTACTATTTTTTCAGTTAGTAAATAGAGGGTATGCATTAACGTCGCTTTCTAACCGCTACACCCCTTTCCAGACTTACCACACGATCAGCTTACTGTGGATATGGAGTTTTGGGCCAAAAATTGTCATCACTGATATTTGTATTTTACTGATTAGAACATCAGGAAAGTACACAAAACAAAGTTTAAAGGCATACAAAAGCCTCAATGCCTTGTCGTACTTTAAAAGCTTAATTTGTCGTGAACATTAAAGTGACAAATATATCTAGGGACATTTTTTATTGAGAAACACTGTCACCTTCAAATCAAGTTTGGCTTTAGTTACAACTAAGAATTTTATTTCTAAGTAAATTGCACATAACATAGAGATGCCAAACATTTAATTTACAAAAAGTGAATATGCTGACTTAGACCCAAAAATGGTGACCACCAATTCAGGTTTTAGCTCCAGTTATTTCTTTGAATTGCAACAATCCATTTGCTTCTCATTTCTTTGGGTTTCAAAAAGTCTTTAGAATGATGCCCTTGAGGTCTTTGAAAATTGGTTAAAGCAGTCAATCGCACAACTTCCTTATCTCATTTACGGCTAATGCATGATAAGACTTTTTGCCAGTCACTTCACTGACTTTGGAGAACCATGTTGTCATGTACATACCCTCTTAAGATGTGGCATATAGCATGATGAACACAACTGCTCAAACACACATTAAAAGTAAAAAATCTTGCATATTGTATCTTTCAATGTGCAGATCTATATTTAACTACATAGATAATATAGTAGAGTAAAATTTCTTACCAGTAACAGTAACTACAATAGAGTGACTCATAGTTGTTTCACCATTCTGACATCTGTATGAGCCTGAATCTTCTATTGAGATGTTCTGAAAAACCAGGAGAAACATTCGCTTTTTTTCTTCCACATTTTTCCAATCAGATCGGATGGAATCGGAGTGATTTATTGCTTTACAATAATCTCCATAGAGTTTGCACCAAGATATATTTGGGACACATCCATCTTCATCCATCAGTACAGTACAGTTTATCTTCAACTCTGTCTTGACATGAGCTTTAAACGTGGTGTTCCGCGGCACCATGAGTCCCGGATTACACTGTGCCTCTGAACCTAAACAAATAATGGAAAACTAATCAGCATAAAATAATCTTAAATCAAACTCATGACAGTATTAGGGTGAAATTTATACTATTGAAGAAAAAAATGCCTGAGTTATTACCCATCTCCTCAACGTTCATAGAGGTATATAGTATACTAACCAAAAATACAGCTCTCATTAAAAAAAAACTTTTACTTCTTATTGACATTATTTTAATTGAAAGATGAAGTTTAATACTTACCATTTGATGCAACGCAGACACTTAGCAGTTGGAGACAAACAGCAAGGTGTCTGATGATCTGCAATAAACTGTGGCTCATGTTTGGAGATTCTTGTAGGATACACTTGTGCAAAACTGTCTACAGTGAGAGCTTTGAACACATTCATGTGTGCATGAAAAAATGTCTGTGGCTTGGAAACAACAGGTATAAAGGGGAAGTGATCTTAAGGCTGCAAGTTTCCCTTTTGGTCTCACACCTAGTACTTTGCATTAGCATCAATCTCCAAGTCCTTGAATCACCATAATTTTTCATCTGAGTTGATTTTTATTTCATCTCCTTTTATTGTGACGGTGTCATCTATGGTTATTTCTTGTGTTCTTCCTTGAGAACATCAAACCTTGCCTGGTATACTTGTAGCGGGTTCTGAGTGTTTGAAACTCTTCGCAAGAGTTTCAAACACAGTGAAAAACATTTTCAGTAGAGCTCAATTGCACCTCCTTGGGGACAAGAAGTAAATAAATGACAATCTACTATAGATTTACCCATGTATATTGTGAGGATTTATAGGTTGTAAAAGGTATTTACAAAATGTTACATACAAATGGACTTTTTCCACCACGACATAACATAACAGTCTCAAAAGCCTCACACTGAACACACGCTATCCTCTTAAGAGCTGCATTGGAAGGATACTTTCCAAAACTCAAATAATAGCAGGAATGAATGAAGTCAGAGGCAATTAGTTATGTAAATAAAAAAGAACATTTATTTAAAAATATGTGATCATTAGAAGAAAGAGCATTGTGTAGAGGTCCTTCTGCTGCAACCGCTAGCTTTGCCTCTGATGAACTGAGACAAGTTGAGAGCCAGTTTCACATCGTTTCAGATCCTCTCCAAACACGATTATGTCTGAAAGGGCTGATCCTTGAGGGACAGACAGGGACGCCTGCAGGCACTTGATCAGAATCATATCGTGGCTTGAAGGTGTGGCCTGGAAGAGCAGTCAGGAAAAACAATATCAACTTGATTTGCTCGAAACGGAGCAAGAAGTGGTTGATTTGTGCTCTTGCTAGTACAATAACAATCTTTTTTTAATCTAGTTTTTAATTCCCACATATTTTGGCAGAGTAAATGGTTTCTGTTAAAGTAAAATTGTTATTTGAGCTGTGAAATACCTTTAGGGAACACTTTAGGGAAAGAATGTACAGTCATTCATCCTTTTTCTGTGCTTCCCTCCGGATGACAAAGCCCTTCCCTGCTTTTTATAACGAAAACAAGAGCAGCATTAGTGTACATCTGGACAGTCCTAGCAAATTATGTTTTGTTCCAATTTAAGAAGTTCTAGGTGACAGTACCTTCTAGTGGTTCATCGATCGAACCAGTGGTGCTCCTCCATATCCTCTAGAGTGATTCTCTCAGTTGGATCGCATCTCAAACACTGGAGGACTAGGTCACAACATGCTGTAATGTTATCAGAGAGAAGGAGAAAAAAAGGAGAAAGTTATTCTGAGAGGAACGGCCCCAGGGATTAGGCAACAAAGTCATTCCCCATTCAACAGGCATTTAAATATCACAAAACAAATAAACTTTCCCAAACCGTCTCTGGAATGTCTGACCAATTGCGATCCAGATTGTTTCTAGGCTAAGCGACTTGTCAACATATACTTGGTAAACATAAACTCGGTAAACATATAAAAACACAATCTTTGGTGGAACGATTAATCTGTGGAGGAGCTGTTTGGTTGTGAGTAATTGTGAGATTGATCAGAGCTGAAGGTTGTACTCACCGTCAGATATATCGTCGTACATCTGAAGATCTCCATTAATAATCTCCTCCTTGCTGAAGTAAGGACAAAAACCATAGAGAACTTCATATAGGATGATCCCCATCTGCCAGATGTTTGCTGGAGCCGCCTGGAACGAGGGGTTTGTGAAGACCTCGGGTGGAGTTAGAAACAGATCTCCTGAAAGAGTAGCATTTAGTGAACAATCAGCACTTGTGTCTCAATCTATCAGTCCTAAAATGTGTTCGGGAGGAGAATTAAGCAGTAATCATACCTTCATGGTCAATGCTGCTCAACGGCTCACTGGAGACCACTTGGGCACATCCAAAATCTATGAGTTTTAGATGGAAATTGTCCTCATTGACCAGGATGTTTCCGGAATGCATGTCGGCATGGAAAACCCCACGAGACACACAATATTTAACCGCCTCCAGTAGTTGAAGCATCAACAATCGTGCCAAGTCTTCATCCCCCTTTACAACCGGGATCAAGCCGTATAAGGTTGTGGTAAAGTCGGGGTACTCCATAAAGAAAATGACACAGCTCTCTCGTTCGATCCAGTGATCCAATTGGATGATGTTCTGGCATGAGCTTCCCAACCGCAGTAAGATGGCCAGCTCAGCGAGCACCGGTTTGGAGAGACCGTCCTAGAGGCAAACAGATTACAACTCGTTTAGACCCACATCCTACACTGTGACGCAAAACTTCATTAGATGCGATGACTTACCACTCTCAGATATCGGTCATCCGGACGCTTCGGGATGTACTTTATGGCAACCTGTAAAGGAGAGAAAAACAATGCAGTTATTTTATAGATCAAGTCAAGTTATCGAAACCAGTTTATCAGAAAGACCATCTCTACGTCAGTACGTCAGGGTTTATCTCTTAGACCAGGGTTAGAGCTGTGCTATGAATCTAATATTTGTTCTAATGCAAACTGTGAAATACTTTAGTACTTTTCACACGGTGTCACTCTATCAATGAAAAGAAACACCAGGGAAATTCAAATTTACATTAACAAAAAAAAATATGGTGAACTAATTTTGAATCCTATCATATTCTTGGAGATTATGGTCAGCTCAGGTTTATAATTTTCTATGTTCTACACAAAGGTTGCCTTGAAATTGTCACTTTTCCCAAATTTTAAGAGTGATGTCTTCATCAAAAATGGGCTATACCTTATCCTGATTATAGATGTTGAAGCCCAGGTACACCCTGCCAAAACTTCCTTTCCCAATACAGCGTCCAACTTTATAGCCAGAGACGACAGAGCCTGAAAAATAGAGAAAAACATGAACAAACATGAAGTTACAGATTAAATCAATTTTGTAAAACAGTGAAACAGACCAAGTTAAGAATTGGGAGTCATTACACACGTCATTCTTATAATTAATGTTGGCGTTCATGTCAACTTTTTATGTTGCTTCTATGCACCTAGATGTACGTCGAGTAGCTACAATATGGATAATGATGAATAGTATGGCTGCACAGGGTGACTTCACAATGACTCACCAAATTTCAACCAGGAGCAATCAGAGGAGGAGGATTGACTGGATCCAGCCACCCCTTGTTTTGGCCGAGACTCTGGATTCCTGATCAAGGCTGACTGAGAAGGCTCAAGAGTTTCTTGGGAAGACTTTTTCTCCTTGATGACAAATGTGTTCTTCATGTTGTTTTCAGGTTTTACTAAAAGACACATAGGAACCATTTAGAAACATCTCTTCGATGGTATTTAAATGTAATATTTCAAGGCATGAGAATTATCGAGATTCTAAAATATTTCAATTGCTTTGTTCAAAGAGCACAATGAACACACTCACCATCAAGAACATCTTGCTGAGGCCACGAGGACTCCACACACCCAAGATCTGCAGAAATGTCTCCATCTTCAATGATCTGTCCTGGTAGACACATTTCCATCATCTGAGTCACAGGAACAGCTCCAAATGGAAGTGGCACAGACTCCAGATCCTCAGAATCCTGTGAAGTATCCAGCAACTCCTGATGGTCCTCAGCTCTAGGCAGTTCCCGAATGGACAGCGGCGGCAGGGGCTCTAGATCATCAAGGATCTGGCCGGGCAGACACACAAACACTGGTTGTCTCTGTCGTGGTGCCATTACCGGCATGGACTCTGTGCCAGGCGTGTGCCCATTGGAGTCCAGCTCTGGAGCAAGAGAGATCACGCGGGTCTTGTGGCTCCGAAGAAAAGGGCGTTTCAAAGCTTTCCACAAGCTATGGAAGGCAGCACAGATTTTACCCCTCTTCTTTTTCGCAGGTATCTCTATAATACAGAAGACAAAAATATTGAGAAAAGCAAACAAATGTTTTCTCTTGTAATTTGGAATTTTAATTAAAAAGATTAATAAAAAAGAGGAAACATATGAGATTAGATATAATGATATAGATACATTTTTTTTTCCTGATCTCATTGCTTCATAAAATTGTTGGCTCTTTAATACTGATTGAATTTTTTTTATTTTTTTTTTTATTTAGAAATTTAAAATGATCATGAACTAAGAATTTATAAGAATTCAGAACTGAAACTGTGGCCTTCCAGTTAGAAGGTTATCGGTTCAAGTCTCGCCAGTAATCTTCCTGGAGGGAGTTTGCATGTTCTCTTCGTGCTTTTTCTGTGGGTTTCCTCCGAGGTTCCCCCACAATCCCAAAAACATGTCAGGTTAATTGAATAATCTAAATTCCCCTTAGTGTCCATGTGGGAGTGAATCTATGTTTTGCCCTGTTATGGACTGCCCCCGCCTTTCGCCTGATGTGAGCTGGAGATAAGCACCAGCAGACCCCCGTGACACCCGAAAGGGAAAAAACTGGTTAGAAGATGAATCAATTTTTAGAACTCACAATGTTACTACTGGTTTTATTAGTCAGCATGAAGTGAACTCCTATTCTAAAACAACAACAACGAAAAATTTGAATGAGAAACTAGTAACTATTTTTTTTTCACCAAAGAACAGAAAATGTACATTGGATTTTGTATAAAGCACTGAAGTGGAACTAACAAATTGACGTTAAGGTAAACATCTCCCAATTGTGTTTACTAATGCTGTTCGTTGATATTTTATGATTAATAGGTTATTTGTGCATGTTTTAAATGGGAGACTGCATTAATGGACAGTATTGGACATCAGTCTCATGTGCTCGTATCGCACACACTGCCAAACATTTAAACCATTAATCGCTGTATACATTATTAATAAAGCAAACATTAATGTTAAAGTTATTTTATTAGTCGATGTTCGAGTGCAGCTGAAAGCACAAAATGGCGGCTGTCGCCATGGTAACCGCTTAAAGTACTTTAGCAACTTCATTACTCGGTTTTTTTCCCTCAAAACTACTCGAACAAATACGTTTTACACTCGAACTATTTGTTATTGTAAAAGTAATATTATATTAGAATATATGCAACATTAAATTTTTTATAAAACCCGCCCACTTCAACAACCTCTCAAAATCAAAATCGCCATATCATTATAATTAGACATCCTAAAACTGTAAGAAAAGAAAGAAAAAGACAAACTTGATCAGCCAGAAAACTTTTTTGGTTGAAATCGGGCTTTTTTCTTTACAAATCGCCATTTAAAAACGATCTCTTCTGACCTTTTGTAATAAAAGTTATCCGTAAATTAAAAGAGTGCATGTAGTTGTGATTTTTCATATCAGTTTTCATATGTTATTTAATGCGCTTTTTATAAGGTTCACAAAGGAACATTATGACAAATTTACATTTGGCTTTTAACCCAAAAACATGGATAAAATAAAACAAAACTTTCTATTCACCTGTCGAGGTGCACTCCATGTTTTCTGCAGAAAGTCTTTTCTGAAATAGCGAGTCCACAATTGCAAAATATGTCGATCACAGCACGACGCCAAGAACGAATAACAGCAGCCCGAGCAATACAGAATCTTTCTGCGAGTGACGTAAAATAACTGGTTTCTAATTGTGACGCTTGTATGAATAAGTGCAACAGGCATTCGTTAAAGAAACGTCAACGGCCCATCAAAGTCAGGTGGGCGGGGCTTAGGCGGATGTCAAAGCCGTTACTTTAGTCTGAAATTGATTAAAAAACTATGTTTTTTTAATGGTTAGCTGTTTAGCAACTATTGTCACATTTTATGGTCACAGTCTCGGTTATTTGGCATCAGTTATCGTAATTTGCCTGCAATTTCTCTTAAATTATGTTTAAATTCCAAGAAACGTGGTTGCAGAGCGATTTCTCTGATTTATGCATCAAGGAGACATCTTTACTAAAAGCAATGCACATCCAATAATGGTGCTTCGGTGAAATATAATTCAAAGAGCAGATTCCAGCTGATGGCAGTCCGGACAGATAAAGCCACATATAAAAGCTTACAGATTTAAATCGAGTGATCCCCACCCCTCTCCGATTTTACCTCACTTTTCACCCATTGTGGTCACATGATCCTGACACAAAATTATGGTTGAAGAAAACAAAACAGATGGATGGTTTGATGAATATCACACTTGAATGCTGCTAAAAAAACTCTTATAATTCCCTTTTAACTAAATTAAATTAAACTATAACAGAAAATGTTTGATGAAAACATGTTGATAAATGGGTTACTATTATATGGTTTTGAACTCAGAGTTAAGTTTGTCCCCCAATAGATCATTCTGTAATTTCCGGCTTTTGAAAATGTCCTGGTAGATTCAAAGTCATGCAAATCTTTTTACCATCACATTCTAATGATTTGATTTTCTTCCATTTTGTTTTGTATCCCCCAGTGCTCTGATCTTCATTCAAGATCTTTTTGTTCTGGTAAAACGAATTCCAATATAAGGAATCTTGAGCCATGTTATTAACACTTCATTTCTAGTAATTGATTTTGTAAATGTCTTACAACTGTCATTGCCTAGTTAAGTATAGATGCAGGAGACAAGGTGATACACATGAATTTAATATAGAATAGAGGAACACCAATACTACACCAACTACAAGCGCTTAAGATGGAAATTAATAGAGCATGATTGACAGAACATGATGATATACAGATTTGAGGGATGATTACAAAGAAACATTCAAGACCACACTATGAGATTTATATACACAGTGTGATTCTATTTTTGTCTAAAAATATATTTTATCCAATACAGAACTGATTATGTTTTTAAATAAAATGTTTGGATAGATTAGATTTCTAGTTAAACAGCAGTTCTGAAAGAATAAAAGTGTCACCAATCAGCAAAATGAAACTTCTGTAAAACACGATACAAGTAGTAAGATCCAGAACCATATATTAATCAGTTAAAGTTTCTATTAAATTGCTATATGATTCAAAAGACTGATGACGATCATCTTCTCTGTGTCTTCAGATCAAAAATGAACAGTTGAAAAAACAAAATTAAACTTAGAAATTCAGAACAGAAGAAGAACAATCTTCTACACTAAATATTTTAAACAAACTTCCTCACTTTTGTCTTCAAATGCAAAGAAAGCTGAGTTTCTCCGCACAGTCTCTGTTCTCCCAAGTGTCGGTTTTTATGTTGTGGGCTCCACAGCGATAGGGTTGAGCGGGGCACTCAGGGAGTAAGGTATGAACATTTGTATTTGTGTTGCTGACCCAGAACCATTTACCCATCAGGTTCCGCATGCCCGTCCACACACGGTCTGTCTGTGAAGCAATTGCCAATTGATTCCCCAGCATCGCAAAAGGTGTCTGTGTTTGAAGAACTGCCAGATCATTATTGTGCATCCTGCAGTACTGGAGAGCTTCCTCCCATGACTTTTTCTCTTGAACAAGAATTAAGGTTCTATGGCAGAAAAATGTGTTTATCTCATTACAGAAATAGTCATTCCATTTCTGTTGCATGCAAATACAGTTCTGCACTCCCATTGCATTATTAGGCTGATTAACCTCCCAGGTAGAAAAAGAAAATGAACTTCCATCAGACCACAGAAACTGATCCACGTTTAGCTTGCTTCTATACAGACCGATCCACTTGTGAACCGGATATGGTGCTCCAAGGTTAACGAGAATGTCTTGCTCTTCTTGACTGGTGATGGTGGACAAGTCTGTGTAAAATGTCCTGCAGTAAATCTGAGCATCATTCCAGGTCATGGAAATATTGACATAAAAATGCTGTCTAACCAAAGCTGTAGCCACCCCAAAGATCATAATCAGGATGAACCCTTGTGTCTTCATATTGAGGTGTTACAGCAGGACTGAGCTCTTACTGAAGTCTGTCTAGATCTGATGAAAATCATTCAACTTATACACAAATATACTGGCCAATCCCAAATAATCCTACTTATGCAAATGTGTGTTTTTTTCCATCCATTTTTACTTTGTTTTTAAATCAGGAAATGTGTTCAGCAAGCCTTTGCTTACTGTTACTCAAATGGTATTATTTTTTATCAATGTTTTGAAATAATTTCTTTCCTAGTTTTACATTTTAAAGTTTTTCCATGTTTACATTTTCTGCAAAATATATCTAGTTCTAGTTCTTTCACGAATAATACTGTAATTAATAATTAGTCATTAATAAATAGATACTTTTGCAATTAACAGATCAAAATTAGAATCTTGGAACAGCATGTCTCGGAAGTCATGCAAGTTTGCTATAAGATTTACAGCAAAGTTACTGAAGTGCTGTTTTTTTTTCTGTTTTTCAGCTTGGGTCACACACTGTTTGGTTCATTCTGCTGAATTATACATACAAGATGAGAACATTAATACAGCAGAACTGAGATTTGTCATGGTCAATAATATCTGGACTGCAATACAGGACTCAAACGATGACAGCACAAGTTGTTTTGTTTGTTAACCCACAACACTTTGCGGCAGGTAACGTTTTGTGTCTCTCCGTCCAGCTTTAGTGGAGACCATCAGCACTTCACAAAAGAGGATTTTGCTTAAAAAAAGATAGTATCCAGCGATCCTGGTTTAGTAAATGTGGAAACATTTGCTGCTGCCCTAATCAGGGAATTATAATGGAAGCTGAGTTTCTATGGTTACCAATGACAGAAGATTGATATTATAAGAGAACAAACCTATAACTGGAGCTACCGGTGACACAGTGAAAAGTTCGAAGCCAGTAGTAAAATAAATTTAATTCATTTCAAAATTCTTTAAACAAAGAATGTTTTAAGAAACATAAACAATGATTTATTTTCATAAGTTTACAAAATGAAACTGAGCAAATAAAAGATTAAATGAAATGAATGCAGTACAACTACCCCGTGACTTGTTGCTGTGATTAAATTAGCCAAAAAAACTGTCAAACCTCACTTTGGTAACAGAGTTTGGCTGTTCCTCCCTTAAAACCCTGTTTTAAGCCTCCTACACAGGTGTGTCTGTTTCAGTTCATGACTGGGTTTCAACCAACGTGTGACATAGAGCACCTGTCATTAGCACCTATATAATTTTCACAATCTGATATGAAAATTCCAAAAGACCAACAAGTAAACTTTTTTGAAGTCTCTGTAGTATATACAACATTTTAGGTGTGTGGACCTCCATGATTCTTCTTCTTCCAGCCTAGAAACAGAGAAAGGCGAGCTCCTCTTTGCAGTTCCTGTTTTCCAACTGTCCAGTCACTCTGTTGAAGGCTCCACAGCGCCTGGGCTTGTCTGGGCAATCAGGCAGTGACGCTTTAATTTGAACAGGCTCCATGCTCAGCCAATACCACTGCCTAGCAATAAATCTGAGACCGACCCAGACCCTGGGTTCATCCACTAGATTATTCTGAATTTGATGCAGCTCATTAACGTTAAGAGATGCCAAATCAGAGTAGTGATCTCTGCAGTGTTCCAAAGCTTTGTTCCATGTCCTATTTTCTCTCACCAAAATCATAGAATAGCAAAAGAACTGCAGATAATTAGAACAGTAATCATTTTCCCAACCTGTCTCATCTGTTTTTACGCAATATTTACTGTTGCTCTTATCACTAGGTTCGGTTGATTTCCAGTATGTTGTTGTTGTTTGCAGGTCCCCATCAGACCATATAAACTGGTCTAAGTTTGACCCATTCCTGTGAAACCCAATCCAAGCAGGAGTATATGTCCCAGCAAGTGCCTTTTGGAGAATGTTGTTCTCTTCAAGGCTAGAGATTGTGGAAAGGTCTCTGTAGTTTTGCCTGCAGTACAACTGAGCTCCTTCCCAGAAAATCCACTGGTTCACAAAGATGTGAACTCTTCTGACTGTTGAGAATCCACCATGGTTAATCATAAAAAACAAGAGAAAATATTTTTCCATTTCGTATGCAGAGTGAAAGTATCTTCCCGGGGTTCCTTTTGGTAACAATCCACATGACCTCCAGTTTTCTGTTAAATTGTGAGGCCATTTAAATCAAATGCAAATAAATGGTAACCACAGCACAGATTACGCAAACGTCAGTACACAGAAGGAAAAAAGACTGCGGCAGAGTCATTTTCATTATTTCATATCAATTTTACAAAAGAATGGACAGCATTCGCATCTTCAGATGACATTAAACCTAAATTACAAAAACCTAAAAAAATAATAATAATTTCAGAAAATTGATGGAAGATTTTTTCAGCTCGCAAATATTTTCAGTGTTCAGCCTTTTTTTTTCTTTTTTTTTTACAAAATGGTGACAATTCTGTTATAATATTATAAATAACAATATTACCTACTGCTTCATTTAATTATCTGTTTCTGATTTGCTATTAAAGATACATCGATGAATCAAATGACCCAGGAATCTTCAGGAATGTGAAATATCCATGTCACGTATTTTAATGATCTCAACATACTTTTCACACTTAAAGTAAAGAGCATGAAGAATACTGCCTTAGAACCTTGTTTCATATAATAATCAGAAAATTATTGGGACCCTGCTGATCTAATTAAGAAGGAGATGTGCTTGTAAAGGCAGATGTACATGCAGTTTTGGGAACATATTTAGCAAGAAGTATTAAATAGCATTATATATATATATATATATATATATATATATGTCTGTATTCCTGCAGTTCCTGGTGTCTACATTCAAGTTAGTTTTATGTTTATGTTTACGCTGATTGTTCTTGTGTATTTTAGACAAGTGGTTGATTTGGGTACTTCATCCACCATTGCTCACACAATGTAAACTACCTGTCACAACACATCTTCAGTTTTTACTTGTCCAATTCATGTGTAACCATATTTGAAAAAGATGCAAATAGACGCAAGTAACCTTGAGTCACTAGAAAAAAAAGAAAGAAAAATAACTCCAATGCAATGCAGAGCACACATTCTACTCAGAACTCTCAGTTTGACCACTTAGAAATGCTAAGATTAATGTAAAAAAATTAAAGGTTAAGAGTTTGATTAAATTAAATGATAAATTGTTTGTTTTTGAATATATTACATTTCAAAAATAGTTTACTATGCCTTTGCACCATGTAGAAAATCTGAGTGGAGTTGCCATGTTCTCTTTGAGTATTTCTTTAATGCTATCCAGCTTCCTTTCACAGTCCCCAAACTTCCTATACACGTCAGGCAAATTAGACACTAACTAAAATTAATAATGGGGCCTAGAATTAATAAATTCTAATTCTGCATGATAATTGATCTCTTTTATGTCATGTCATATACATGTTATCTGGTACCTCTTTACAATAATGAGGCATAAATCATCATTAGTTAGTGAGGAACATAATTATTACTCAACAAAGAGTAAAGTAAGAATTAATGATGATAACACATGTATTAAAAAGTAGGCTGGATTAATTTAACTTATTATATTCAGACTTGAGTCATATGAATAAAAATTTGAATTACCACCTTAATTAATGATAAATTGCTAAATTTTAATCTTGAAATAAACTATTAAAATTTTGAAAGATAAAATCTGATATGAATTAGAATCATAAAATTGATGTAATCTTCCTCAGAGCAAAGTCTTGCACTATATTAAGCCTAGACAGTAAATCTTGAGAGTTCAATTAACTCTACTCAGCGTGTATTTGTTCTCACTTTACATAGAGTTAAACCAACTCTGAGTTTTTGATCATCTACTGAATCAGTTTCATTCCCTTTTTCCAAATATGTGAATGAAAGTTCAGTTGTGTACCTTTTGTTATGGCATGTGTGTGGTTTTTTTTACGGGGATTCTGCTTGTGAACAACAAATGCTCATCATCACTAATGATTAAAAATACGTGAACACTCTCAATGCCTCATTAACCTCTACTCACCCACCAATCTATTTGAACTCTGTTCAGAGAGTTTTCAATTTTACTGTGTATGTTCATACACTGTTTATATTTTAATAATAAAGTTTGAGTAGATTGTAACAGTTGTTGTTGAATGTATAATCGCTTTTGTTTGTAGAATATATGATGTAGACCAGTCTCACCCAGAACCCCTCTTTCAATTTGAGTTAGAGTCCCCTCATCTACAATACTGTAGTAGTTATTCACTAAAGATATGCATTTGTTTTGTCTTAAGTCCATGCAAATGTAAATAATATAAAAATATATCATTAAATATTGATATTAAAATATTAAATATTGATTAAATATTATAGCTACATTTTTGAGTACTGATTACATTACTTTGGTATACATTGTTATATTCACTTCAGCAAACAATCGATTGACTAAAACTGCTAAATTAATTAGAAAACTTGACAACAAAACCCTTCTGAAGCCAATGTTGCAGGACATTTATAGGTTGTGTTAATTGTATTTATTTGATGGAATAGGAGATATGTCTGGATGAAAAATAAATGATCAAATATAATATTTCAATCTAATGGAAGGCTTGCCCCACCTATCCATCATAGAAGCCACCCAAGATTCTACTGTATTTCAAAAGCTACTTAAAAAAAAAAACATCTTTAAATCCCAAGCAGAAATTAACCTAGAAAAATATAATGCCCACGGACTGACTGAAGGCAAATAACTACAAAAAACTACTTAGTGCTCGCAGCACTACACTGGTCTTTAATGAAACATCTTCTATGAGCACGTGACTAACAGAGCCTTTAAATCATTTAGCTTGTTTTTCCCTCAATAGAAGACAATGCATAAATGGAAAAAAAAACTTTTGTGAACTTCAACATTCTTTTCTAAATCTGACAAGCCTTCTTTACAATTCTGTAGCTTCACAGAACATTAAAGATGTGGTGTTGCGCATTTGACCTAAAGGAAGTTTGTTTTGTTTCTTTCACGGTCATCTTTCACGATTATTTGGCGCATCATCTGAACTCATTCACTCACTAATCCCCTCAAAACATTTGACTTGAAATAATTGTTTTTTTTTTATTATTTAAATTAAAAGTATAATTCTGTACTGTTTACTAAAATTAAATAACTCGATGTAATCTGTACCCTCAAAAGATTTGAAAACTTGTTCAGGTCTACAATGTATTTCACAAGAACTTTCAGAATGTTCCATGAAGATAATGCTGCCAACCCTATAACATCCAGCTGTAGGGCCTTGTAGAATTTAGCAGAAAATTACAGATGATTTTTACTTAATTCAAACAAATGGGTCAGATTTTTGTCTCCCAAAAAAATGTATTCATGTATAATTTAAGATTCCAAATGTTTATGAAATTAATTAATTATATTTCACTTATGACACCATTCTTTTCAGTTGCAGAGAAAGTTGAACATCTTTGTACAGTCTTTGTTCTCCCACGTGTCAGTTTTTATGTTGCGTGCTCCACAGCGATACGGTTCAGCTGGACACACAGGCAATGAGATTTCACTCTGAACAGGATCATTGTTCGTCCACATCCATTGACCCACCAGGTAGCGCTGGCCCGTCCACACGCTGTCAGTCTGGGATTCTATTGCTGCTTCTTTTGCCAGCTGCAGTTGTCTGTCAGTGTTCATTCTCGCCAGGTCATTAAAGTGAGTCTTGCAATGCTGCAAAGCTTCTTCCCATGTCTTGTTCTCTTTAACCAAAATGTATCTGGTTTTACTACAGAAGAAAGGTCTTGCAACATTACAGTCAAAATCAAACCAGTGGTAGATTATCGCCACACAATACTGTTGTCCACTCTGGTTATCAGGCTGATTTGGTGCCCAGTCACTGAAGGAAACTTGTTCTCCATTAGGCCACAGCCACCTGCCACTGCCAGCCAAGTCTATGTGGAGTCCAATCCATTTGAGCACACCGTCCTGATTCAAGGTAAAAAGTACATTTTCTTCTTGCTGACTTGTGATGGTGGACAAGTCCTCAAAATTGTTCCTGCAGAATCTCTGAGCATCATTCCAATTCATGGAACTATTATTATAAAAATGCTCCCTAATCAAAGCTGTACCTTGTCCACAGAGAACAGTCAGAAGAATGATGGATGCCTCCATTGTTCAGTGATGAGTCAGGGCTCACAACTCTAATGTTTCTTAAGTCTTGTGTGTAGTGTGTGGAGTGAAGTGACATCACAAGCAGCATTTCACAAGCAAATGCAAACCTGACCTTCTTTGAGAAACAAAAGTATTCTTGTTTTCATTCATGAAAATTTCACAAGGGTTCACTCCACTTTCACAACTACGGTTCAATTGAAATATGATACAAGTTCCTGTATACTTTTTTTTTTTTACCGCAGAATTCTCCCTTTTAATAAATAATTACATTTTTAACAACTTTAACCTCAGATTTTTATAGGATGTGGCTAATCCCAGAAAAGGTTTTCATCCTTGGACAGGCTTCTTCAGATCACCTCAGTGGCAGGGCAGGTAAGGTCTGTCTAAACACCATCAGAAACACAAAACAACATTAACATTTTTCATATTAATTTATCCCCAACAGTCTAATCTCTTAATTCCTCTTGGCTGCACAGCTTCCAGTATATGCATAAAACTGAAAATTTGCTTTGCCCAATCAGATTTAAGACTTGATGCTCTCTTATTTGAATGCTTTTTCTGCTCAAAGAATTCAGGGACAAAATCTATTTCATTGGGTGTTCTTTAACCTTTGATTGGTTCATAATTACTGTTTAAGTTAAAAGTGATACCAAGGTCAGCAAACATTCATCTTCTATTGGGTTTCAATCCTTTTGATACTATTTAAAAGCATTTCTTACAAAATTCATATAATTTTTTCATGATATTACAACATGTTAAATGATTGTAATGGAAATGATATTGTGTAAGGTTTTGTTCAGATGGAAGGTTGTATGCAATAAATGTAATAAATTATGAGGAAATCAATAAAGTGAACTTTTCAAGTTGATTTGCCCCATAGCTTTTATTATTATTTAATTGCTTCTTTCAAGTACATTTCTGATATGTGCGTTTACCATTCAACAGGATAAAATGACACTGCAGTAACCTCTGACCTCCAGAAGAGGTCAGTAACATTTATGCACATGCTGCATCCACACAATACAAAGCTTTGAAAGTGTCAAGCATAGTCCTGAAGATGGTGATATTTTCCCATAAAAATAATTGATTCTCACATTGGTAACTTTAAATTTTATAGCTTCCATGTTTGCTGGGCTTCATGCCTCACGCTTATATTAATATACCGTGGCTAAATCAATAGAGCATTGTGCTTGCGACGCAAAGTTCATGGGCTAAAAATCCAAGGACAAACTGACAAAATGTGTTCATTCACATTCAAAATGTGAAAACGTTTCGCAGAGCAAAAATGCACTTACATATTTGTCAACTTGCTATAAAACAAAAGTTCCATGTAATAAAGCCTGAGTTTTATTTGTTTCCATAGCAACAAAACTATGACAGAGATTAAGGAGAAAGTAAAAGATAAAGATAGACAGGACACCACAGGGGCTTCACACAAATACAGGACTCGTTTCTGTGTACACGGACATTACATATTTTATCTTTGTAATTCTAGTTTCCCTGACAGTAAACATAAACTTGCATTGATAGGTTATATGTGACAGTAAATTAACCACAATGGTGAATGTTAGTGTGAATAGTGACAGAATGTCTTTGCATGGGAAAATAGGGAAAATGCAAATAATTTCAACATTGTTTGTCCAGTAATGTCAAAAATCACCAATGATTTACATTAATTTCATTCCTGTTTACACAGAAATGTAAAGGGCAATGATGCAGATGAAATCTATCTATAATAGCGTCTTAAGTGAAATTGTACTAGGCGTTGGTTAAAGTTGTACAAGCTTGTATTATCAATTTTGCCAAACTTTGTGACAAAAAAACAAAAGAACTTTGAGGGAAGGGTATAACTAAGAAAATGTTTAATCTAGCAGATATATCAGGTGCAAACAATATTTTTTTTGGTATATTGAAACTATAATGATAATTATTCTACAGTTCACCAAATAGAGACCTGTCTTTTCCAGCTGTCAATTATAATTTCTGCACTATAGTTGACACACCATTAATGGTTAACAAGCAGCCATCTAAAATGTTATTGGTTTCAGACACATTAATACACATTAAGTGCTGCTTGAGGAGAGATCTTTTCCTGAAATGGAAAAGTATTGATGATTATTGGTCATCAAAAATGAAATTCAAGGAAACTTCAGGCAAGATAAGGGCATTATCTCAAGTTTTACATATAAGTGCTTTGTTTTAAGCAGTAACATTCTATTTAAATCCACAATAGAAGAAGCAGGTGATTACTCATTAGATAAGATAAAGAAACAAGTTTAATTTCCTGACAAAATGTAAATTGAATATGAATAGAATAACTATAAAAGATACAGTAATTTTGCTACATTAACAAACTTTACTCAATTATGTCCCTTTTCTCATCTGATTTCTGTTTTTTGTCTGCAATACTATATTTTCAACAGTTTTCATAAAGTTTATTCAAATTACATGTTGTTTTTTTTCTCAAAGTACACAGGAAACTTTAATCATACACAGCATTTGTGACTAGTGTGAATACATGGCATTTTATTTGTTTTTGTTATAAAATGACCAAGAAATCCTCATTTAAAAATTCATTCATTTCTAGAAGATATTGTTTAACATATAATGTTATTATCTTTAGTATATCGTTAACACATAAAAGATTTAGATATAAAGATAGTGGCTGAATTGAAATTGACTAATAAAATATGTCAGTACTCTAAAATCAAACTGATTTTAAGTCATAAGTATTTACAGATGAAAAGCATGGATATGCCACACCTGAAACGGACTCAGGTGGTCTGGATAACAGAAATTGCAACATCTCCAAAGGTACGTGATGAACTGTAGGCTCTCCTCATCCAATCTGTACATTAAGACATTTATTCAAACTTGGGCACAGTGCATCTGATAAGCATTTTTGCCTTTCAAATATTAAAATTTTTGAAAGTTTTCCAGTTGAGTTTATTTTCTGCCATTCACTTTATGTAACAAACAAACAAAGTTGAGCATCTCCTCACAGTTCCTGTTCTCCATCTGTGCTGTTGATATGTTGTAGGCTCCACATCGATACGGGTCTGGTGGACATGATTCAAGTGAACCTATATATGGAATTTCCCTGAAGGTCCTGCTCACCCATTGCCATTCACCTGCCAGGAACCGCAGATCCGTCCACACACTGGCTGTTGTTGAGTTTTGCAGTGACTTTTGCAAAAGCTGCAGCTGATATGTCTGTGCTGCACTGGCCAAGTCAATATAATGCTCCCTGCAGAACATGAGGGCATCTTCCCAAGTCATATCCATTGTAATAAGACCTGGTCTGTAGGCGTCATAACAGAAGAATGGACGTTCAATGGTACATACATCTGCGTCCCAAACATCCTGTGTAGCATATACACAGGAATCTTTATTTTGATACAAACTCCTGAAATTTCTCCAGTTATTGAATAATTGACCATCAGCCCACACCCAGTTCCCACTATCAATTCTGTTCAATCCGATCCATGCTTTTTGGAAATATCCTCCGGCTTTGATCAGTCTCAGGTTTTCCATTTCACTAGTGATGGTTGACAGGTCTTCATATAATGTTTTACAGTAAGCACGAGCATCATTCCAGTTCATTGGAGTCGACACATAAATGTGAATTCGGGTAATGGCAGCTAAAGTTAGTCCGACGAAGACAAAAAGGAAAAGTCCAGCGAGAGAGAACTTCATTTTTGCTGTTGTGAGCTTGACTGATTTGGGAATTTGTGAGCTCTGAAGTTTATCTCATTTGCTTGAAAGGGATATGCAAATATTGCAACAATGTTAAAACATTAAAGGCATGGTTTTCGAACGCTCGTCAACAATGACATGCCCTATTTACATAATTTTTTATTTTGAAATTTGCCGTTTTTAAAAAGAAACGTTTACCTAATGTAATTATTTACTTCATCTTCTTACCCGCTTGTTCCCTTCCTGGCTCCAGCACATTTCAGGCGAGAGGTGGGAGTACACCCTGGACAGGTCGCCAGTCCAGTCATTCAGACAAAGGGGAATTTAGATTATTCAATTAAACTGATGCATGCTTTTGGGATTGTTAAACCCACACAAACACGGTGAGATCATGCAAACTCAAGCCTCGAACCGGCAACCTTCTAACGGAGAGGCCATAGTATTAAACCCTGAACCACCATGCAACCCCACAAAGACTTAAATGAAATCTATGTCTTAGATATAGTTTTGTTTCTAACAACATACACAAGCACCTTCGAGATGAATCGTAGTAGAAACAGCTTCTAAGCTGACATCATCAGGATTTAAGCAAAATTTTAGCAAGGGATGACTCTGAAAGGTTTCTGTTACTTAGGATGGGAAATTCATTTGACTGGACACATACATTTTCTTTTTTGTAAGTTGTTTTGCATTTGTTTCATGTTTGTTATCATGTACTTTTTTATAAGCGATTTACTTAGTTACAGTTGAAAGTTTTTATACCAAAAAGAATCTCTGTGTAGTTTTTATACGTTTTTTATTTTTGTTGCTGTAAGACTAAGATCATTTTACAAGAGCAAGGTCAGAAAATATGACATTTGAGCATAATGATGATAATATTTGGATTATACTGAGTATATCTAATCAAATTTACCTTGAAAAAAACTGTAGTTTCTGGTTCGTCTCACGTGTTCTTTTAAAGGAATTTGTGAATGTTTTCATATTAAAATCACACTCTTCTCTGTTGTTTTAGGGCCTCCCTCACTTGAATACAGCCAAATACGACTATGTTTGCATTTTTTCTACACCCATGCTTAAAGCTTTTGACATTCGTTAATATGGTACTGGCCACAAAGCCAGGAAGCACAGCCCCTGTTCCCAAAGAGCCCTCGAGCGAAGCAGTGGCTTGTCCCATTAATAAAACGCTTAAAAGCAAATTGGCCAATTTTCGTTTAGTATATAATACAATGGAAAGGAGCATGAATGGAATGGCTAGAGCAGGGGTTTCACACTAATTTCAGCTGGTGGGCTGCATGGTGCTTCGAACAATGTTGTCAACCAACATTTTAATTTATATGTTAATGTAAAATCTATATACAATTGAGTTAAAGACATAATTTATCTAAGGTCCGCAACTGATGCCGTTTTCTCTTTTAGCCTGTTATCCAGGTTATGGTTGGTGAACAGATTTTGACTGGATTTAAATGATTGTCAAATCACAACATCATTATTGATAAACCATTAAAATACAGTTTAAATATGCCCCCCCCCCAAAAAAACGTACAGCTTTGTTATAAATGTTCTCTTCCACTAAACATACTCATACTAGAACTAATCTACATTATTTATATTTAATTAACAATTAACATCTTTAAAACATACTATGTTTAATCAATTTTTTGTGGATTACTAATCTTCTTCTTTTACTTTCGGCTGTTCCCAGTTTAGGGGTCGCCACAGCGAATCATCCTTTTCCACCTAACTCTGTCCTCAGTATCCTCTACTCTTGCACCAACTACCTTCATGTCCTCTTTCAGCACATCCATATATCTTGTCTTTGGTCTTCCTCTTGACCTCTTGCCTGGCATCTCCAACATCCTTCTACCAATATAACCACTATCCCTCCTCTGCACATGTCCAAACCATCTCAACCTGGCCTCTCTGACTTTGTCTCCAAAACAACCAACCTGAGCTGTCCCTCTGATGTGCTCGTTCCTAATCTTGTCCATCATAGTCACTCCTAAACTGAACCTCAACATCCTCATCTCTGCTACTTCCAGCTCTGCCTCTTGTCTCTTCTTTACTGCCACAGTCTCCAACCCATACATCATAGCTGGTCTCACTACGGTTCTGTACACCTTTCCCTTGACTCTTGCTGACACTCTTCTGTCACACAACACCCCTGACACTTTTCTCCACCCACTCCAACCTGCCTGCACTCGTCTCTTCACCTCTTTTCCACACTCCCCATCACACTGGACTGTTGACCCCAAATACCTAAACTCCTGCACCTTCTTGACCTCAGCCTCCTGTAACCTCACTGTTCTATTTCCCTCCCTCTCGTTCAAACACATGTATTCTGTCTTGCTGCGACTGACTTTCATTCCTCTTCTTTCTAGAGCTGACCTCCAACTTTCAATCCAACAATCCAATTTTTGTGGATTACTAATAATTTATTATATACCCACTTTTTGATAAACTATATACGTTCATATGTGGGCTTAAGTGAGCCAATATCTATAATATGAGAATACAGTATTAAAAATAATCGAGAAGTACGCTATTAAATAATTAGATTCAATGATGAATCCTAATAAAATCTTTTTTCTCATTCAGAATGTCATAAATCTGCCACTGTGAACAGTGACTGTATACGGCAATGAACGCCGTGACGCCGCCACTTTGTCAACTTTTATTAAAAACCATACACAACAAAACTTCACGAACATGGTTTGGGATTGAAAAGCAGAGACATTAGTAACTTTTAGCTGTTTCATATGCTTCAGGGAAAGCGACACTTTTATGTCCGGACCCCATAACCAGTGGCAGAATTCCAGCATTTGGCACCACATTCCAAGAGAGTGTCAGCGTGATGTTCTTATTTGCCCTAGGAAAACAGAGATGCATTAAAGAGTGAAACTGATAAAAAAAGAGACAACAATTAAAGAAAAACAAAAAAAATATGCTGAAGTAGTGGTGGTGGTGATGATGATAAATTAACAGAATTTAATTTCTTATCGCAAAGAAAACTTGACGTAAGAGCTCTTTTTATCGATACGAAAGGTTCCGATCTGAACTTTAGAGGTTGGACAGTAGAGAGTATGCTGGAAACGTGGAATATTGCCACTTAAAGTTTATGGAAATGTGTTTATTTTTTTCTGAACACATTTGAACAGTCTGGTGCGGAACAGAAATGTTTAATTTTATGAATGAGAATTTTATGGAATGCCCTTTTAATCATTCTCTTTGAAAACTGGAACCTGTTTGAGCACAAGGCATTATGGGATACCTGTAACTCCTGAATTGTTTCTCATAAAAAAAAAGTTTACAGCTTTTTCTCTTGACTTTTCACATATTGAAGCTCTTATACAATATAACCTAGCAAGTCCACGATACACACTGCAGTGCTTTTGTATCACTATTTATTGTTACACTATACCATATGTAATAATTCAGAGCTGATCTGGGACAATTTGGCTTTGTTATAAATTCATCAGAAAAATGTATGATCGTCAAAGAAAAGAAAACATATGTAAAATACTTTAAAAACTATTCTAAATGATAATTTAAAATGGAATGGTCATTATAAAGAATGTATAACATGAATAAACACTAGTTTGATAAACAACAAAAATGCATTTTTGAACAGAAATATATTTAAACAGTGCAAACAAAATATTTCAGATAAAGAACTAACCTTAAGCCATTGCCATCGTCGAAGAAGAAGTACTTTGACTTTACATCCCTCAGGTTAAGTTTGGTGTTCTCGCCTCTCAAAACGATCTTGTCCCATAGTACCACCTGGTTCAGTGCCTGGTTAAACATGGGGAAAAAACACAATCACATCAATTTCTAATTACCAATTAAATTGTTATTTTGATTTTACCGTAAATTACTGAAGACATACGTGACAGAGATAGACTTACATTACTTTTGGTTGAATATTCAGCAGTCAGGTAAAGAAAGAGCTCCTTCACATTCCAGTCAAATATTGGCTGCAGATGTATGAATATCATTAAGGAAAATAAAACACATGATTTAAAACAAAGACGTTATAATAAGTAATAAAAATACAAAATAATACAATCGAAGGAGATGAATTGGTGCTATATCGGACATTTATCAACTGCGGTTTAAGAAAAATCTAGTTCATGACCTCTTTAAACAATGTTCAAATATTATTTTAAATAAAAAAAAAATATTGTAACAGTGTATTCAGTAAAATCTGAGTAAACATTTAAACTTTAGAGCTTGGAAACACTTATATGAAAAAAGCTAATAAAAAAATGTTAGATGCATTCATGTGTTTAGAGCAAAAGACAATATAAAACAACAACTCACAAAGCTGTGATAAAAGGATATTTGCAGTTAGGTCAAAAGTCACAAAGCCCAAGTCGCTCCTCTCTCGTGGTCCAGTGAAGTCGTCTACGTTTTTACTGTAAATGGAACAAAAGAATGAAACTAACAAAGTATTTAGCATAAAGAGGTGAAAACAAACACCTTTTACTGATACAAACAAACTAAAAGAAATACACTAAGCACAACTGAATAAAACAAACCCAGTTTCTTGCAGCAATTTTCTGCAAAGAAGTGAGAAAATTAGCATAGCCGTATTTAAATAACCAAGGCTAATAACATGTATTAAAATAAAAGACAGCGACGGCTTGTCGGCCTTAATGGGGTAGGGGCTCCCCCCCTTATTCAATGGTAGGGGAAACACTGGAAGACATTAATTTTGGGTTTCCAGATACATTGTTTAAAACATCAACCCTTACTATATCCCTGAAAAAAATATAATAACACATTAAAGTACCTCACAAAATACACGTAGGTAAAAAATATGTCACAAATAATACAAGTCTTTGTCATGAAACATCAAAACAATACTATTTACAAAAAAAAAAAAAAAAAGAGTATTTTTTATGATCAGCCTACGTCTTTGCAAATCCCTAAAACATTGGCACACAGCAAACTTATAATTATTTTGCCTGGCTGACGTGCTGCAGCGGTATTGGTCAGCAAGTCCCATATGCTGCAGGAAAACCTGCTTCTAAATAAATGCTGCTGCCAGGTTCTTTCCCAAAGCATGGTGTGTTGTCTTAACATAGTGGTTATATTTATTGATTTGGTTACAGTCATATAAACGGCGAGATTAACTTACATCATGACTTTAGATACGCTTATATCCACCGGTACACTTCTGTCTTTGAACGCTGTGGTGATAAAGCATCCAAATGTGAGCGCTGCCATTACACTGAGAGAGAAGGCGAACAGCGAGTTTGCCCTCGACAACACGGTATTCATGATGCGGTCTTAATGTGAACAAAACCAGATTATGAGAAGGAAAATGATATGCTGTGTGGAAACTGTATGTACGACTCGAAGCAGGAAGTGAGGCAGTTAAAGATGATACATACTTCCTGTTTCATCTGTTATGCACACATCGCCATCCAGAGGTCAGGGATTGACATTACAGCTGGCAGATTAAATTTTCATATATGGGGTAGGCAGATCTAGATGCATCCAGTAGTGGGACAGTGAGTGTATATTAGTGTTAAAATCCATTAAAGTGTAATTTAAACGTATTCAATACAAAGCTAAACATTCCAACGTTACTTGCAGCCTAGTTACCATAATTTTTTTTATTTAAATTGTATCATAGCTGAAGATATGTAATATAAATAAAATAAAACAAAACTAGCCATTCATTACCTGAAATTTTGAAAAAATATTTATTTATTTATTTTGTGGATAGATAGGGTGAAATAGGGTGAAATGATAAATACCTCACTGTATGCTGACGCATAGTAGTAACATCTCAGTCTTGCTCAAGTGACCCGTTTTCACTGGCTGAAAATGCTGCCTTATCTCATATCTACTCTGGGCTGCATGTGCTGCATTGGGGAATAACTGGGCCAGCCTGGCATATGATCCCCATCAACACATCCCTGTATCTCATTCCAAAACATCACAGTCATAGAGCAGCAGCAATGACTGAGATTGTAGAGGAGCGTCCTTTTGGCTATCAGTACACCAATGTCTATCTATCAATTTTTGCCCTTTTTTGCTTTAAGCTGTTCGTCAAGATAAGCTTGAACATATTGACTCATTTCTATGTTGTCAAGGGAAACCGTAAAGAGGCGGCCCGAATTGCAGCTGAGTTCTATGATTTTGGTCAAGGGCACAGTAAGTGGGCATGACTTGTGTGTGCTAGGTTTTGAACCTCCCTGAGACTTATTGTTTTCCTGCATTAAAAATATATTTATTATGGGCTTGCATTTGAATGAAAGTAGCAAGCACACTAAGCTCTTTTCTGTTTTAATTAAAATTAAGGCATTGAATCAGATATTTAAGTCTTTCAATCAAGTAACCCTAGCGAGACTAGCTATTGGATAATACGCAAGCCAGTTGATATGAAATATTATTCATTTCCTACAGATGAAAGCTAACAGCAGTTGTTTGCTTTTTGACTTTTTATAGCCCGAGTTATAAATAGTTTAAAAGTATGGTCGCAAGATGTGGCGAGATCATGAATATGGATTACGTTGTATGACGTCGAGCAAAGTACGCGTACAACGTCTACCCTAACTACTATTGTAAAGGCCTCATGAATATTTGTTACGCTACGCGTCTGCCTGGCACGTCAACGTGAGGCATTTATAATGTAAATCTTTCTGCGGTCTCTGTACGGCCTGTAAAACAACAACAAGCCGCGCAACCAATCAGAAAGAGACGCTGGTCTCCCAGTCCAGCCCGTGTAAAGAGAAGGACGGTGCAAACATGCCCGAAGTTCCATGTATAGAACCCGAAAGCTCAAATAATACACCACAGAAAAGAAAGAGAGAGGACATCGGCGAGGTTTCTACAAAAAAGAAATCGCGATGGGGCATTTTGATTAGTCAAGGTGAGCTTAATCCACGAGAAATATATGTACAGTATTGCGCCCTGCTGTCACTTTCCAGTAATGCATTAACGTTAGCCTGTAATTTCAGCTAAAATAGAAATAATGTTAAAAATAATGTAATGCATGGATTAGGAATAATAACATTTCTAAATTAGAATTCTCTTTTCATTTAAATTCTATTCGAAGTGTCGTATAAAAAACTTAAAACATCTATTTAAAAAAAAAACGAATTCGAATTTTTGACGAAATATGGAAAAGACCAAGACTAACGCATACAATCGCTATGCACTATTGTTAAGCTTTTATTATAGAGTTATAGGGATAAACTAAAAGAGAACATTTTGTTCCAAAAGCTGTTTTGAACCAACTGAACGAACCTTGCTAACACTATGGAAATATAGACTACAATAATTTTATTCTTATTATACTTTTTTTCTCAATGGAAATTTCTCCTTTCTTTTTATTTTAATTGGCGTGAGCAGCATATGTTTAATAACATCTCTATTTAAGCCCTGAGATGGACTTGTGTACTTTGTCTTTCAACCCTATATGTGCATAAGTATAGCACACTACAACCCTGAAAAGAAACAAGTGGGTGATGTTGAGATTAGTTCGTTATTGATTAAAGGTATCATACTTTTATGGTTAAAAAATAAGCCTTGAAATATTGCCTTAATTTCTTCCAAAGTATTCTTGAAAGTGCAGTTCAGGATCAGGACACTCCAACTCAGTAGATGGCAAATCTCAAAAGGCTAGGGGGCAAAAGCACAGCTGCTTAAGAGTGCAGGTATTCTAATGTTGCTGAATACCTGTAAATTTACCAGGGAATCAATGAAATACTGAGGACTTCTGTTAAATTCAGAACCTATTGAACTCTATTATTAAGACTGATGATTACAAATAATGGCAATTGAATTGCATTGCAACGACCAAAGGGCCTCATTTAAGAAGAGTCCATTTCACAAAGAAATGGCAATCATCCCTGTAACCTCTTTGTACAAGCTGACAGTGCATAAGTTGCAGGTATTAAATTAAACTGATGTACTTGAATGATCTTGTCTGGTGTCGCTGGCCTGGAGCACCACATTCTCTGGATCCCCCCATTCTTCATCTTGTGAAAATGAGAAGACAGCTGTATTTTTGTGCTTCAAGATGACAGTCATCTTTCATTTTCAGGCTATGGCGTATGTATATGAATGGCTAGATGTGCCTTGGGGTGATGGAGACTTGGGTATGTAACAGAACCTCTTGCTTTTAGGCCAGGCGCTGTTGCTGTATGTTGTGGATATATTAAGCACATGCTTAATATAGATTTCCTCAAACCTCCCTAAATAGACACATATTTATGGTAGGAGCTTTTAGTTGTAGTGCTGTCTGCCAATCAAGTACAAGTGCATTAATGCGGAATTCTCCAGGACCTGGTTGAAGAGAATAAATTGCTGGAAAAATGCCATTTCATGGAAGAGGAACAGCACTTATGAACTTAAAACAAATTCAACCAACAATATTTTTTCATTTTTATGTAAAGTGATGATTTTACTGTATCTCATGTTTTTATATTGTTACAATTCATAAAATAAACAGCGGTTGCAAAATAATTTTGGAAGATTTTTTGTATTTTTGAAAATTGTGTATACTTTGAAAAAGAAACTGTTTATTGCACCATTGTTTGGGTTTATGTGTCAGAATGGTTATATATTTAGAATAACTCAAACTAATGTTTATTTTGTCTCACAGGCTCTTGGGCAGATCGATCTCCTCTCCATGAAGCTGCATGTCAGGGTCGACTTCTGGCACTTAAGACCCTTCTCTCACAGGTTCCAAATATTAGCTTAAACACAATCATAAAACAAAATATTGTACTGTTTTACACTTTTTTAAATTTGTATCGTCAGGGTTACAGTGCAAATATCATCACCATTGATCACGTGACTCCCCTACACGAAGCTTGTCTGGGAGATCATGTGGCATGTGCCAGAGCTCTCATACAAGCAGGTGCCAATGTAAGTTTTTATTATTGATGCATAAAAAGTATCATTGACAATTTAAAAGGTGATTTAAGAGAGAAAGAGAATTGTCATATGTGAAGCCACGGTTTCGACGATCAAACAATGGTATTAGCAACAGCTGTTAGAGCTAATCAATGAGAACAAAGGTGATTGAATAAGACACAGAAAAACTACAAATTGATGTAGTTTTCTTAATATCCTGCCTTCATTAAAATATTTTTCTATACTGTAAAATGAGTTGTTAGCACCCGTTTCTGCTGGTTGTTTTATTTAAATGTACTTATTCTGTGGTAGGTCAATGCCACGACAATAGATGGTGTGACACCGCTTTTTAACGCCTGCTCAGCTGGAAGTGTCACCTGCACAGAAGTGCTTTTGGAACATGGAGCAAAACCACAGGCTGAAGTGTGCCAACCTTCTCCCATTCATGAAGCCTCCAGCAAAGGTATCTTTACTCTGAGAACAAAAAGTCTTCTAGTATGTGTGTAGACTTGTAAAATTCTGGGTATACATTTTACCAATTTGAGATGTTTCTTTGAGTTCATTAATCAAACAGATTGACCTTTTAGATTTTCCTGTACATTAGGATAATCAATATTTTATTTTCAGGCAGGGCCACGTGTATAGATTCTCTCATCTCATGGGGAGCCGATGTAGATTTTGACATTCCACATCTAGGAACCCCTCTTTACATCGCCTGTGCATCCCAACAGCTCCAGTGTGCACAGAAACTTCTGGATGGAGGTTATATGATCGTCAAACATAAACCTGAATTGGCTACAAAGGTGTTGCAAAGTATTTTAATAAATTACATTTTATTTTCTTAGGAGCCAATGTACAGAAGGGCCGTATACTGGACACTCCATTGCATGCTGCAGCACAGAAGAATAGTCCAGAAATCATTAAACTGTTGCTGGAGTTTGGCGCCAACTTTAATGCTCGCAACCTTGAGTTACAAAAGCCAGTGGAAACAGCGCCCCCTAGCAGTTTGGCAGAGTCTGTGCTCCTATTTTATGAAGGTAAACATAGTGCAATTGTGAGTTTAAGCTCACATTGCATTTATTTAAGGGCAAATTTATGGGCATTGGAACATGTGCAAAAAATGTTGAAACAGCGTTGATTTCTAGAGGAAAAAGTCACTTGAGCATTGACAGCCAATAATGGATCAGCAATACTGCCAGCTACCAATAGATGAACCTGGATCTTAAAGAAGCTTCAGTTTTATTGGCTTAAAACCAGACACCGAACAGTGACACCAAGCACATTGGCATAACAAACCTGAATGCATGCAACATAATCACAATGTGTTTGATTTATTCAATGTAATAATAAATATAGCTTGTATTTTAAGCACAGGGTGCAACTGTTCAGGCCGGGCAGTCCAATATAGCAGTAGCCGATCATCAATCATGTTTACATGATGCAAGGAAGCAAGCCTTAACAAATTTTGGTGTTATCAATTGGCCCTTGTTTAAATCCTGAAGCCTGTAAAGTTTGCGCACACACTTCGAAGTCTTCTGATTTCAGGGTTTCTTCTAAATTTTTTTTGTATTGAATGACTTATTGGTGTGTAGTGAAGCTATCGAGATTGGCTATTTTGGTGAAATGCCACTTTTGCTGTAGTAAATTGTACAATAAACATTGGAGTCGGAGGGAACACCTACCTTGCCTTTTTTGCAATAAAAATGTGTTTGATTTAAACGTTACATTTGTAAAAGTAGAAGTTTTCAAACTCTTAAAATATTGCTCAAATGCAAATGTTGCTATATTACATCACTAGAGGTCGCAAACCTAGATTTAGTTTGAGTGAATAAAACATTATTCCTCTAAAAATGATTTTTCATTGTTGTCCCCCCCCTGAATAGCCACTCCACAGTCTCTCTGTCAGCTCTGCCGACTGACTATCAGAAACTACATGGGCCAGTCCAGACTACACCAGATTCCTCACCTCAGACTGCCTACGTTGCTCAAGAGCTTCCTGCAGTACAGATAGCCTCTCTACCTCCCTCCAGGATCCAAAGCCCCCCATTCCTTTTACAGTACTTCCTTGTGTTTACTGCAGTCTGTTTTGTTTTGTAAGCACTAAATGCACAGATATCATAATAATGTTTACCAGACAGCTAACATGAAAACAGGTTTCTTAAAATACACATATATTTTGTGTAACATCAATAATATTTTTATAAGTGATAATTTATTTTGCTTAATTTATGTTAAATAATGTCACCAATGCATATTCTGATGTCAGTAAGAAATGCATGGGTAATGCATTGTAATTTGTAAGAAAAGTGCAAGAAACTGTAAAACGTGAAGGGAATTGTATATTTTGGTCACATGTATTTAGAGACTACTAAAATCGAATGCTTTTAACAGTAACGTGAAAAAGTGTTTGACAAAGCATTGACATACTGTCACAATGATCACCCTGCACTCCTTATAAGGGCTTGTTTGCGTCCAAATATTTTCTTACTATATAACTTATTGGTTATGCTGAATACAGTATTTGGTTAGTAAAATGGAAGTAAAATGGCTGATGAATTTGATCAAAAGTTCAGACTGCTTAATGTTGCTAGTTTCCAGAGTATAACGCTGTAAAACTGTTAATAAACCTCTTGTTTTGCACCTCAACCTAGTGACAAATGCAAATTTAAAATATAAATATATTCAAATCTCTGGTGTGATTTATTTTCTTACATATGAGTATTTTTCAGCATTTGCAGCATATACATTAACAAGCATTGCTTGTCAGCAAACATTGAAGATGTTTGAAATGACATTTCATAACAATAGGAACAAAAACATGGCAGATGTTTGGTGCACTTACTTTTTTAATAGCAGTTATCAAATGATAGTCTCAAAAAAGAAGGAATTCAATTGGCTGTACACATCTTGCCTTGTACTTCCTTGACATTCTTAGTCTAAATATAAACTCAGACACTCAGAACATGAAAAATTGAACAGGTTTGGGTTCAATCTCAATGTACTCTGACATTTAACTGTCGTTTGATGCATGTGAAGAAATATATTAACAAGCTATGTACAATCATTTATGTGGACATCAGTTCTGAAACAAACTATGTACAATGAATACCTTTCACAGTGCAGTTTAATGAAAATAGTCATCTATCTGGATATTCTAACATAGTTAAACCGTAAAATAATTTTCTTAAGCACATTTTTACATCAAGAATCATTTGACTAAAACAGATTACATTTATTCCTTTACTTGAACCCTATAGTTCTGTTTAATTAGGAACACATTGCCTGTAAGGTAATGCAGACACATTTTAATGGAACAGCATTTTTAAATAGTGCTGACATTTATTATAATATCTGACCTCAGATCAGGTCTGATTAACCAATCAAAAAAATCCACATGAAATGACAAAACATTAAATAGTAACTATTAGAAAATGAAACTAATCAATTGACACTGGGTTTATTATACTTATCTATGGGAAAGGTAGTTATATTAAGCTATATATCCATGTTAATAAAAGTTTTGTACTGTACTAGTCTTAAAATATCTTAGATGTGTAAAACGTAAAATTTGGTGCCATCAATTCTCGCTACACCAAGAAGAACAGATGAAATATTCTTTTCTTAAGTTACAATATATAAATTCAAAATCTGTTTGGAGTAGGTTTGAGTAGCATTTGATATGGAGGGACGGAGTTGAAGTGTCCAGTTGCTACACGTCAGTCTTGAAACCTAATGACTATATGAGAATCTGCAGAGATCTCTGAAAATCCCTCCTGAGATGTATGCAAACTACAAGACCTTTGCTATGATGTTGTGTTAATTGTTTATTATGAATGTTATCAATCATTCTGTCTCTCAAAGCTGCAATAAACGCACTGTTAAATGATTGGACTGAGTAATTTTTTGTGAGCAATCGGGAGGGGTCAAATACGTACTTCCCTCATTGCTAATACCCAATTCTGTTTACTTTTAAGGACGAGGAAGACAAGCGGTATATATATATTCAGCTTCATATAGGTCTTCAAAAAAAGATTCACCATGCAACATTTATATATTTCATAGTCACAGTGTTCCAATGTCAGTGGTTAACTTTCCCAGGAATTTGCTTGGAATTTTGAGGTTGTAGATGTGAAAAATATAAAGAACTGCTTCATTTTAGAAGAAAATATTACAAAACTATTTGTGGTAAAAGTAAGTACACATTGGCAATAGAACTGTTCTTCTAAAGCACTTTTACATCCACATTTTTACACCTAGTCTTTTGCATATTGACTCTCCTTAATAAACAAGAATGGAATGGAAAGTGTCCAAAAAAAATATACTAACTGTTTTACAACACAGGCTAAGTGCTCTAAGACCCCTTTTCAAAACACTGAATCCAATACTGCTCATGTTTGTGGTGTTCTTTCTCAGAAGGGGTTTAGCCGTATACCTGTGCCCAAAGGAGAGAAAGGGTTCACTTTTGCCCACATCAGAGCATCATTTAGCGAGATGGCTGATTTGCCATCCTCCAGAAAGAAAGCAGGACCCTGTTGGGGAAAAAGTGAGTATATTTCAGATAGTATAGTGATTTTTAAAGAACTAAAATAGAAAGGAAAGACACCTGTATTCTAAGTCCGGTGAAGCAGGAGATCTGGACATCAGAGTGACTGGGCAAGTTGGATCCCGTGACATAGTCAGGGCCCTCAAGTCCCTTGATGGGCTCCTCTCTCATTCGACTCAACAGCTGACTGTACTGGGTTTGTTGGGCTTCAGATGGTGGAGTGCATGTACTGTCATCTGCCGCTCTGAGCACATGTTGAGAAAACAAAAGCAGACAAATGGGCCTTGTTTGTTGGCAGAAAGCTAGAAACTAGAGTTATGTTAGCCACCTTCACTACAACCTGGTATTTAAAAGTTTCTCAAATATCATATTAAGACTTTTAAGACCCCTTAGACATCAAGGATCATAACGGATTTATTTTATTTTCCTCCATCAAATGTTTCCAATTAATTTGGTACAGCAACATTTTTTTGTCTGTAATTGTGTCGCATGCTTCCATCATAGTCCCTGCCCCGGCCTTGCTTGTTGATTCCGTTAGCTCTGACAGCCCTCATATAAGCCTTAACATTTAGAAGTCCCTGCACGCACCGGTGCATGTGCCAATTACACCAGCTGTTTGGAATAAAGTAGGAATGACGTGACCTGCCTATTATTTAATTTTGATTTAAACTGTAGTGTATAGGTTTCAAAAAGGTTAATAATTTTTATATTTTTGGTTTTAAAAGAAAATTACATGAGTTATGACAAATTAAAATGCGAGGAAATGCAGAAACATCTTTCAGCTTCATTGTACAGACCCCAAATAAGTGCCACAAGTGCCATAAATTGGTGAAAAGAAGGGATAACCCTTGTAGGTACAATAACTGTGATATGGCTAGTATTTTTCAAAGTTCTGCCACAAAACGTGCCTGGAAGAGTATATAATGTTTAGGAGAGGTTTTTTTATACAACTTTGCTTTACATTTAGGAATTTTTATTTTTGTAAAAAGTTAAAATGTAATACTATGTAATAATTTTTTTGTACAATTTTAGGTTTGTTCTGGAATAATTGTGTAATGGAATGAAAAATATTTGTGGAAAAAAAGAAGCAGGAGTTGTATTAAAAAATTATATCAATCATTGCCACAATTTTTTTAAAGGTAATTTATTAGAGCAAAATAAGTAGTAAAAAGTATAAAATGCTCAAAAAGACCCTGTACATCTGAGGGCGAAGCAGAGAGACCGTGCACATTTCCCCAATGACCCCAAGCTATCTGCACTTAAGAGTATTTTTGCTCTTTTGATAACAAACGCTCATTTATATTTACTCTGCATTAGGGTCTCAGTCATCTAAACTAATCCAGGTATATTGGAACATAGGGTAAACAAAGCAATCTCTTTTTGAGCGTGGTATGTTATGATCTAGAGAAAAGTATTCTAGTGCATACTTGAGGGATTGTGTGCAGGCTCTCCAGGCCTCCAGTTCTGCTGACAACTGCTCAATCTGCAATGGCACAGATACTTCTCTCCTCTTCAGCAGCTGACTGAGGAAGGATGCAAAGAAAAAAAAAAACTTAATTCACTCACAAATGTCATACTTTATGAAACATATATAAAACATACATTACAAACCTTGTGTATTCATAGAGTGCTGGGACTATAGTTGAATACTGTCTTCCAATGGCTAACAGTGCACCAATGTAGCCACAGAGAATAAGCAACTCATTCCGTTCTCTAGACCAAGAGAGAGAGAGAGAGAGAGAGAGAGAGAGGGAGAGAGAGGGGGGGGTTACCATAGACTACAAGCTAAAAAAAAAAACAGAAAAGTTTGAGGAAAGGCTGCTGACTTACTCACTACACTTCTGGAGGATGAGGCGGTCTGTTCTGATGTAGCTCAGCAGGTCGAGGATGTGGTAAACTGTGTCCACTGCCCAGTCAGGAGTGCTCAGCTGTTCTATGATTGAATAGAGTCAGTCTTGAAGTCTGTCTTGAAGCAGGTATGAAATCTTACTCAGTAAGTACAAGTGATGTCACCATTGACTTTCTCAAAGTTGTTTGTTTGGTGCAGGTCATTACATTACGCTGGTTTAATGTTGTTTTTTTTGTCATCAAAAGTATATTTACCATCACATAGTAAACAAACATAGTAACGGTCCTATATTTTGATTACGTAGCAACATTAATAACTCATGACCTATGGTATTCATATGACTAGTAAGTTAAATCCTACAGTTTTAAGTTTATAACCATTACCCTAAAATTGATCAGAGATCATGTCAGCGATGTCTAAGCTAAGTCTATAAACATTTATCTACACACTTATCTATTAACATGTGTATAATGTAATAAAAAACACATGTAAAATCCTATTGTCTGGTTGGTTGCTGAGAAGTACAGGAAGTTACATCACAACAGGAAGGTACATGTTGCTAAAATAAAGCAGCACAACTAGGTTCTCCCCTCTTTCAATCCAGATCCTCAAAGAGACGAAGCTGCCAGCTTGGCTCTCTTAGGATCTCACCCTTCTCACTCCCCCTCCCTGCTGTCTTTTTGTTTTCAATGAAACATGTGTTTCGTTGATAGCACCTGTAATATTTAAGCTAAATAAATCCACATTTTCTGTTAAATCTTTTAAAACCTTGCTGTCAGGGTCAAGTTTGCTGTTTGAATTTGTATTCAATAAAAAGACATATTTTAAAAACGTTATCCATCAAACAATTTTTTACTGGTAAAGGAAATCTAATGATTTGAACAAAAAACTAATTAGGCTTTATATGATCATCACTATCTTGAATGACCTATAAACTCAAGTAGTTTAGCTCCCAAGTTTCATAAGCATTTATGTCCAGAGAGGGGAATAATGTAGGTTAAGTAGTAGTAGGTCAGTAGATCAAGAGAGAACCGGAACAAAAGAATTCAGGACTCCTTTGCAGAGCTGAGGGCATTCAGGCAAGTTACACATAGGGGGTTTAGAATCCTGATTAACCAGAAGGTAAAGTAGGAGCTCAGTTGTGGATAATAAAGTCTGTTTGTCAGAAAACGAGAAACTAGTGGTGATTAGTTGCGATTGAGGTTGGGTGTGATAGGCGACGAGTGGTTGTTTGAATGTAATTGAAAATATATTGAAGCTCTGGTCATTTACATGTTTAGCATTTCTGTTGACATGGTCTTAATTAATTCGGAAATTACATTTGAAATACATTTTATGCACAATCTGCATTATGTAGCCAATCAGATACAACTTTTCCTTGAGACATGACTCTCACCTTTTACGTATCTGATGCCAATTGGAAGAGCTTTCTCAGGTTCGGGGCTTAGGAGGTAATATTTTACTGCCTTGAAGTCTTCTCCGTCCTCATGTGAACTCTCTGCAAGTGCTTTACATTCATCTAAAGTGGGGAGACCACACTGAAAAACAAAAAAAAAAACATTATAAATCATTACACATTTTTAAAATAATAGTTGCCTGAAAGTAAAGTATTGTGCTGCAAAGATGAGTTGGAGCTACCTTTTCGTGCAGGTCATTTATTTCGGCCGAGCAACCAGGATAGAAGGCACACAATTTGGCTAGTAATGTTTCATTATCGGGGATCATCTGGAGTAATCTGGCTGCAAGGTCCCTGTGGAGAAGAACACTAATTTCAGTACGAGGACACTCCTGGAGTTAAGTTGAAACAAATTAAAGTGAGTAAGGCACTGAAACGGAGTTCTCAATGTTTTGTTTGTTTAGTGGATGTGGTCCTCAGAAAATTGTTTATTTAATGAAATTGAGAAAAATAAGTACAAGTTTTAGTTGAATATTATTAAAATTAAGAATATTTAGCACTTAATATTCATGAATGAAATTGATTAAAAATACATATGTGCTTTGGGCAAAAATACTTATGACCCTATCTTATAATTTACAATATTAAGGCTTAAAACTGATATAAAAACGTTTAAGTAGCAATGCATTGGTCACATGAAAACCTGAACAATGCAAGGAAGGCAGAGGAAGTACCTGTATGCCACAGATGGAAAGCTAGGGAGAGATGGAAATGAAAAATGCAAACATGAGCAGTAAGGATGACTGGGGTTGGGTCAGTGCTTCCTGACTAGTGCCAACAGATGGCTTTCATTCACTCGTGTTAGGGCTAGTCAATGAGGATCATGATTATGTACTGAAGATAAAATGGATAGGTCAATTATAGATTTACCAGGTGGCAGTGGTCATGTATTTCCTGGCCAGGAGCTCCAGAACATAGTGGGTGGCATTGCTGGCTGACTCTCCCAGTACGGTACCCACACAAACTGCCAGTTCCAGCTCATTACCTCTGATCAGAGACACCATGGCCAGCTGATACAAAGAGATAAACATCCAGTTTATAACCAAATATCTAAGATTGTTTAGCAACAAATGCTTTGTTACCCATCTGCAGCAAAGGTGTTATTTTGGTACACAGAAACACAATAATATTAAAACTACTACAAATATTTATAATGTTCACAAGTTATTTATTATATCTAATCATTATTAATCTCAAGTTATAATCTTATTTGTTCATTAATGTATTATCATGCTATCATTTATTCATTCACAATCTCAACACTTCATCCAATAGTATTTTTTCTTCAAAATGTTAATATGACTTCCCCCAAATTGTCAAGAACAAGGTTCTTAGCTTTCAAACTCAACATTGTTCATTTTGTCTCTCATGTTTTGCCTTGTGCTCCCAATTTTGTCTGTTGTTCATTGTTCAATTCTAAAACGATTATGTATATGTGATCCACTCTATTCTCGTCTCTCTAGAATGCTTTTCTAGATCCTGATTTAAAGTTTTATTGCTTACTTCTGTATCGTCAACAGCTAAATGACAGCAAGCCGCCAATACAGCACAACCGTCTTGGAAGTACCACTCTGCCAGTTCTTTACACACCCGGTGTAACATCCTAGACATAACAGAAAACAAGAAGGGCTAAGAAAATGAGAGCAGAACACTTCATTAAACACAATAACACTTACCCACAGTACTTTTCAATGTTGTCATTGTCTGAGCTTGCAGCATGGTTCATTGATTCAATGTGAGGACCATGAATGTTGCCTTCGCAGGCGCCCTGATGAGGCAGAGCACATATGAAACAGACTCCAGCGGTCTAAAAAGTGTTAAGGTATAAGAGTTGTCTGTACCTGAGCCACCAGCACAGCCTCTTTCAGCTGACCTCTGGAGGTGAAGAAATTCACCAACTTTTTCACTTCACCAGTGGCAATGCAGTATGGGATGACATCATCGTTGCCTTCTTGCATGAGCTGGTCTGCTCTCCTGCATTTATAAACAGTTATCAAAACACAGCAGCAGTTTCAAAAATAGAGATGCTTAACTATAATACCTTTGCATGAGCTTTTTCCAGTATTTCATGGAAACACCAGGGGCCACAGAAAGAGCCTTTTCCCACTATAAAGAAAAATAGAGAAAATGACAGAATTTCACATTTTATTTAACATAGAATTCTATATTTACAGATGAAATGTAAACCTTGTAAATAGAGAATTAAATGGGAAACTAATCCACACTAAAAGACCGAAAAATATAACCAAAAACATTTTAAATCACAAAAATGAATGTGATTAAAAAATAAAATGAATGTGCAGTAACTGGCATTAAAAATTTTTTATGACATTTTATCTGCTAAACACACATAAAAATAGATTAATGGAATAGAATTTTTAAAATATCGGGGATTTCTGGAGAAAAGTATATTACTTTTTAAAAGTATTTTTTTTGTGTTAACATTGATAAAAAGTTAAATAATATTATAGAATTATATTTATGTAAATTATTATATTTGTTTAGGCCATTTGATTGGGAATACTGGGAAACAGTGAATGTGCCTGCTCTTCTCCCTGGTTTTAGGAGATTTTCTTGCAATAAATATGCTTTAGGTTAAGTGAAGACCCTTAATTTCCCATATGTGTCTCAGCAACAGACTCATATCCTGTCCAGGGTGTCCCTGCTTTTCACGTACAGTAAGCTGGAGGCACCAGCAGAACCTCATGACCCTGACAACGACAAGCTGAAAGTCAAATCTTCTTTGATTTTACCTCTCCCAGTTCCACCATAAGCTCACAGTATCTCTGGATTTGACCCAGTCGAACATGTATTTCTGCAGCATTCTTGAGCCGTTCTTCTTTACTGGGAGCTCCGATCCCTCCTCCAAACTTTGACATCTTCACAATAGTCAGTTCCTGTGCTTCAGACTACAAGAGAAGTAAGCATAAGTAAGTAACAGCTCATTTTAGTTGTAGGAATAATGCTGGATCACTGCTTCTAAACTCACAGTTTTGAAGCGCACCAGATGTTTCATGTGCATGATGCCCTGTCCATAGTTTTGTGGAAGAAGACTGTCATCCTGCCCATTGATGACAGCAGCCAGATCCCATAGGTTCTGACTCCCTCCTGGTGGCTGCACAGAGATATAAAATCTCTTTTATTTTATTTTATTTAAGTATTCAATAAGAGGTTTTTTTTTTTCCAATGCTCTACTTGCCGAGAAACATTCTGAAAACCATCTGAGCTTCTTCACGTGGACATCACTGGAGAGTTTATCCAGCTCCTGTTTGATATCTCGGGAAACTTTACCACATAGGAGAGGAGGAGCACCAGGAACCATAGCACGATCTACAGTTGAAAAATGTAATTAATATATTTTTGAAAAACAAAACAAAAAAAATGAACCAACACCATAAAACCATTTCAAATATGTGTATACATTTGTTACAACCTGTGCTGCCAATGATGTCATCCCAGCTTTGCTCAGTAAGGATGTTCACCACTAGGGGAGCGATTAAAGGAGTGAGTGACCAAAGCCTAACAGTGGAGTCTCTGGAGCAGGAGGCCATGGTGAATGGACGGCTGGGGTGACATGTCAGACCTGAGAAATGTAATGCAGTGTCAGTATGTTTAATCATTTGTTTCGCCTTTGAATGAAAGTTGTCAAAATGGAATTCATTTATTTATTATGGGGCACCTTTCAATAATCAAACATTTGTACACAAACTGTCACAACAATCAAAAACAGTAATCCACATAACAAAGAACACAGGACACAAGAAGATCAAGGAGATGAGGAGACCAGAGAGAGGGAGAATAATTCAGGACAGTGACAGTAATTACAGGAAGTGTCAACAAAGTGAATGGTTTGACAGAGGGTTAGTGAAGGTTTTATTCACAGGGAGTAATTGGGTTAACGAGGGAGTTCACAGGTGCTGGGGATCAGTGATTAAACAGGTGCAGAGCAATTAACAAGCACATGCAAGGGAATACAAGGAAATAGAAATGGTCAATGCGTAAATTAACAATTTAATAGAAACCCAAAACAATTTATTTGAACAGGTCACTGTAAACTATATAGAAGCACATTAAGGTCCTGCAGTAGCCTAGCGGATTGAGTTGGATTTGCCATCCATCAGCTGCAAATGCTTGTTTGCTTTTGTTGTTATTGGACAAAACACTGTCCTAGGCCAAGTCCATATGAACACAGTTTTTAAAAGTTTTAAAAATACATAAAAAATGTGCTCACATGAAAACTCCACTCCGCCATAAAATGCTGTAAAGTACCAAAGTACCAACATGTGCAGTTAACTTGTACAATTTTTAAAATGAGTTAAGCATTGAAAACACAAGTGTCTCTGTTTGGTGATCATATAGAAAAACAAAGGGAAGCTTAATAGTTACTAAGCACAGGGCTTGATGACAACGAAAAACCCAGTTTATGGTGTCTACAAGGAAACAAAATTCACAGCGTTTTGCTAAAAGATGTGGTTACTGAAAACAATGCTGTGTTTGTACGTGGGCAAACAGCGTAAACGTGCAGAAAAATCCTCATTTTCAAAATAACTTGGTTGGTGTGGACAGGGCCCTAGTCAAATAAGGGAAGGTTCGGGTTGGCACATATCATACTGAGATGTGTGCAAACCTGTTACCAGCTCCAAGAAACATCTGACCTCTGTGATTACTTACAAGTACTGAATCAAATACTCTACCATAGACGTCAGCTCCATGGTCATATACAGTGTCTAGACAGGTGCCATCTCGTGTGTCCCAGACTCTAATGGTGTAGTCCCAGCTACCAGAAGTCAAGAGATACGGGACCTCCGAGTTCCACATGAGACCTCGCACTGGAGCTGTGTGGCCACTCAGAACACTGATGCATGCGTCCTGGGTATAATCCCAGATACGGACAGTCCTAAAAAACAGTCATATACAGTTTACCCTTTTTTGCAAATAAAGGTTTGGAAATACTTTTGAATTTATTATTTAATTTGCACACAGCATCATGATTATTTTTATATTGTGTTAAATAAAGTGGAAATTGTTGTTAGTGCTATTAGATGTTCAAATGTATTATTTCTTACGCATGTGGCTTATTATGAGAAAAAAAAAACCAATATGTTCTTGACAGTGGTGCAATTTATTTGTATGAATGAAGATCTGAAAAGAAGGATTACCCATCATCTGAGCCACTGCACAGGATGCCCTCCCTAAGGGGTGACCACCGAACATGAAAAACCTTTGCTGTGTGACCCGTAAAAACCTTTAGTGGCTGGTCTGAACTAGTTGCCAAATAATAGACTCGAACATTCTTATCTTCACAGCCAGTGGCAATCATATCTCTGGATGATTAGAGACAGAAACAAACTTTGGTGATTTAACTGCTTTTACAGAAGAATAAAAAGTTTAAGATCACTTAGTAAAATACATACTTGTTATTCTGACTCCAGTCGCATCCAAACACTGCTGCTGGATGTTTATACTTGTGCAACACTTTGCCATCAATGGTTCGAATTATACTTAAAAAAAAAAAAAGAGAAGTCTAAGATTATCAGGGTTTATAACATAAACATTATAACATGTGAGGGTGAAATTAACTTTTATAGGCTCACCAAAATCCATCCCCACTGCATGTGGCTATTCTTTTGGAATCTTTATGGCTCCATGCAACACAAAAAATACCATTTTTTCCATGCTGCAAAAGATTCCAGTAAAAACAAAAAAACAATAAAAGAATAAAAGATAAGAAACACACTACTAAATTAGAGCTTGTGATTTGATAAAAAGCTTGCCTCATTAAATCTTGTGATCATTTTCCCCTTTTTCACATCCCAAATGAAGGCACCATTTCTTGACGTGGCTCCTGCTATGCAGTTTAAGTCTCCTTTGGTTACAGTGAAAAAAATGTAAAAACATGTTACTTAATAATGTACTTTTATTTAATTTTTTGTTAGTAATGCATATTTTTATACCAGGTGCCCACGAAAGAGAATAGACGACTCCTTCATTGCCTGGTGATGTGTACACTGCAGTTAGCGTGTTGATATCCCACACTTTAATCGTTCCGTCAAATGAAGCTGTAGCTAGAAGGTTTGGGTCATCAGGCTTGAATTTGCAGTCGAAGATAGTTTCAACATGACCCTGTGACCAAAAGAGCACAAATTATTCACAAAAACAGCATTTTAAAGGAACTTATCTGAATATGTAATTATTTTTTTACATATTAAAATACATACAACTATAACTGTGGTTGTACATAATATGAAGACAAAGTTGAGACATGTGATGTTAATCAGTGTTAATTATGTACAGCATAAATAATTACTTGTGTTACCACAAACATAACCTGAGATACGTTAGATGTTTAACTGCCAGAAACAATTAGGGAAATTAATGCACACTAGTAGTTTTGACAGTTTAGTGGATGCATTAAGCAGCTTTAATCATAATTCAGTGGCCTGTTTTAATTAGTTATTACTTGGATTAAAATGTTTTTGTTATGACAACATTGCATGCCCATTTTCCTACCAAATCCCGCAGAAAGTCCCACTTCTTAGCCCCCATGTCATACAATCCAACACCCCCATCCATAAAGCAGCAGACAGCATGGCCAGGGGGGAGAGAGAAGGCCTGGTTCTGTGAGAGAGTTGGTGGGGGCACTGCCTCACTGGTGGAGGAGGTGTAGTGATTCTTGGAAGGAGAATTTGAGCTAAAAGCTGAGATAAAGCAGACAGTCACATCAACGGAGAAATCCATCAATGTGCTCTTAATGCTTAACAAACATGCAAATACACACCTTTCTTTGCTGGGGGGGAATTTAAAACATGAAGAGCATGGAAGCCAGTTTTCTTCAGTTTGAAGTTATCCAGAGGAGTTGTTTTTGATACGTTCCATATTCTCAACACACCAACTTGAGAATCTATAGAATTCAATATAACATATTTGTAAAAAAACATTCTTAGACATGCTAATTTAAGTTTTATAAAGTTAATCTCTTGTCTCAAGTTTATTCATATTTGCTAACTGATCAAACTTTCTTTAAAGTGTCTTTACAAGAAAACACAAATGGTTGAAAAATATCCATCCCAGTAAGTTTACATTGCAGCGTCATGTTTTCTGCATGCAGTCCATTAGCCTTTTACATTGGTGAATATGACTTTCTTACCACCTGTGATGAACATGCCTGGTGCGCTGGGCACCCAGGCCAGGCACTGTACTGAGGCGGCGGCACTGGGGAAAGTAAAGGTGGTTATGCAGGAGAGCGACTCGGAATCCAGCAGTCTGATTCCATTGTGCATGTTAGCCACCAGTAAGTAGTCTGTGCTGAGAGGGTCCCACTCCAGAGCTGTGATTGGATCCTCCTCATCTGTGCCTTCCAACGACTCTGGTCGTAGAACATGTTTCTGATTCTTTGAGCCTAATGAAAGGAACAAAAATATATAATAATCCATTTGTAATATTTCATTCTCACTTTAAATGTTAATATAACTATTTGATTAAAAAGGCAGATGTTGTCTGTCAATACTATAGCTCTATATACATCTATACAGTCTTATCCAGGAGATTTGATATGTAGACCAATAGCTTGTAAAACTGGAATAGAAAAAATAGAACTTGTCAAAGTGGAACTAGGCGTTTCTGTTTCTTTGGTACAAGGCTCTTGATTTTAGCTGTTGGTGTAGTGGTTGTTTTCAGTAGGGTGAGGCATTGTCATTTTGGTCATCAGGTCATCCTTCCTCAATGTTGCATTGATTATGTCAGAAGGCTCAACGGTATACCCAGTGTCAACGGTTTGCCATTCCCTCCACCTCCACAATGAAAAAAAGACTCATTTCCAGGGGTTCTGATTATCTGCGGAATGTGGGTGCCTTCCTGCAGCTGAATCGCCCTCAACTGATTTAACCTTGTCCGTGACAGAATCTGGACAGTGTTTGTGGTTTCCTGGCATTTCTTCATTCCTTTATTCAGACCATGTGTAGAGTTGGTTAAACAACTCTTTCCTTAACAGTTTGTTAATAAGGTTTAGGACATTTCCATAAGGTGTAACCATTTCTCTACTTTGCTGTCTCTTATGCTTGATCTAAAATCAGTTGCTACTTTTTTCAGAAGCACTTGATATGGAGCAAATATTCTATTGTAGAGATCAACTTTTTATCTCTTTTTTCAGTAGCAAAATTGTGGTAGATTAAGCAACCAACACCCTTTATCGCACCTCTACTGGGGAAATGCTGGTATGCTTTAGCTGCTTGGTCTGAATATTTATTATTTTACCTTTCAAAGCCTCTCAAACTCCATAGTCTCATGGTACTTTTAATTCCACAAAACCAACCAATTTTGTTGGTTGAGACCAAGTATGTCTCACATGGCGAGTGGTGAGTGCCCCCATGTCGCTGGCTGCAGAATGATTACCACCCAATTCAAGTCTAGGGGAAAAGGCTGAACTTTAAAAACTATTTCCTCAGAAAGTACGGTTTTTATACAAACGTTTTTTTAAACTTATCAATACAGTGAACAAATTTCAAAGTTTTTTTTCTTGGCTCATGTTTATTTTCATATGGTTCACGATGGCTCAATTTCCCCTTAAAAATAACAGGCGGGACCATGTGATTGACAGCTATGTTTGACAGCTACACAGAACAGAGTTGACTTACCGCGGTCATCAGGACGTGAGAAAGATCTTATATGCTGCCAACAGTCAAACTATACATACGAAAAAAGTTGTATACAACTGTCTGCATGTGAGAGGGGCATGTGTGAGTTGGACTCGAGGCAGAGCTCTGAAATAACGATGGTTCAATTCTTAACAGGAAGTCGCTTGTGCACATGTGCAGCCTCCTCTCCAGCTCGAAATGGCTTCATATTAGTAGACGGTGTCACGTCAGCCATATTTTTTGCAGTCTGAGGTTGAGACCACAAGACCACAATGTTGTAGCTACTAATTCTAGGGAAAACAAGTTTTCAAGGTCAACATGGTGTCACCTTCACACCAAGAACCTTGGGGAAAATGTTGTAGCCCATACATGTCTTCTTTCTCGTTTTTGACATTCTTAGAATACCTGGCTGAAATATGGACAAACTGCCATCAGTGTGTCCAAACGCCACTTTTCCCTTCTTCAATGGATGCCACCGAAAAAGGCAGATATCCGAAAGGAAACTATGAGCCTCTTTATGCACAGTGACTCCTGAGTCAGGCCCAGACATAGTCCATATGTAGAGAGGACCCCGGTGCGATACGAATGCAACGCTGTCAACTGTGTTCCAGCACCAGCTTAGAGATGCTGGGATCCCTGAAAACATAATGTGGATAACATAAAGATGACAACAAAACTGGTCTGAGAGACACAGTTGGATTTTAAAATCAAATCTATCATTATATCACAGGTGTGGTACCTTTTGTGTTATCTAGTCGGGCAATTGCCTTCTGCTCAGCCACATTCCAGATTATGAGCAGATTATCAGCACTGGCACTGGCAAACATCTCAGGATTGTGTGGACACCATGATATTGCAGTGATAGTCTTCTTGTGCTCAGACATGATTGCTCGCAGCTTAAATTCATTATATCTGTGGTCAAGCTAGGAGACAGATCTTAATCAGTGCCGGAAACAGATTTGGTGAACATTTCAGGGTGGTAAAGGGCTTACCTGGTAGATGTATATGGCGAGTGTGGCACAATAAGCAAACCTGTCACCACTAGCAGCACATACATCCTTATTCCAGGGCTGACATCCTGCAGCCAACAGGCCAACTTGCTTCACCTGAGACATCTTTATCTGGGAAAACAAAGCAAGTGGTATAGAAATCAAACAAAGTACATGGAAAGCTTGTTTTTGGTTATGCTGCCTGTAGCTGGGACTAGCTTCATAAATAGATCAAAGTTCACAATAAGAAATTTTTGAACTAAACTAAAACAAGTCAATTTAAATCATTGACTCTACATTGGAGCTGAGGGATTGTGCCTTTCTTTCCACCAAGACACTCCCAGTCATCTGCGTAAAATCACAATACACTAAATCATTAACTAAAAAACTGATACCACTTTTTGATTGTACTACGGTTTAGGCTAGACATACCTCTCTCTGCAAATACTTATCTGAATTTCCTAATGCTGAATCTCCACTGTTGAACTCTTGGTTCCTACTTACCTCTGCCTAAAGACTTCAGCCATTGGCAATCTCTTCCACTCGCCACTTCCTGCTTGTGAACCAAGGATCTGTGAACTACATGTAACCTGTTTCTTTAATGAAAGGCTGAGTTTTGAAAAACTGCTGTATTTCTTTTACCAATAGTTTTCTGCTCATTCACAACAAAACAGTATAAGTCTGAACAATTGACACCACTGGCGTTGATGTATCATCATAAACTCACTGTGCTTTAAATAATTAAACTTTACTGTTTACCACGTCAATATTCAAATTATATACCTTAGTGCAAGTCTGCTAATTCAGTTTAATATACCTTAAAGACCTGGAAACCTTTAATATGTACAGAACTATTATTTTCAAATTCATTAAATAAATATGCTTTTTGTTACATATGTTTATAATCCACCTCAGAACTCAATGTTCTTTTACACTTATAAATATTATTTGAGCTCACTCTTGTGATGTAAAAACAGTTAAACTCTCCATTCAGACACATTCCATCCCACTGGCACTGCGTCTGGCTGATTTAAAAGCAATAGTACATCATGCTTGCTTAGTACTATAGGATAAATCTGACAAGAAAGAGCCTGTCATCAGTGCATTACATTTTCAGTAAAATGCAAAACTAGACTCCCCTACCTTGGGCTCATCGTGATATCTGCTAAACCATGATAAGCTATCCATGTCTGCAGTCCTTGTGCCTTACAGAATGCAAAGCAGAATGTCCGAAGGTACTACAAGAAAAAGAGCCTCTTCAAAAGCCTATGTTGCTCACCGAGCAAGTGACCATGGAAATAGATGCAGAAATCAAGAGAAGAGGAACATGCTCATTGACTGGTGCTGGCGGTTTGTGTTGGAGGGGAGGATGCTGGAGACGAGAGCGGCAGAGCAGCTCCCGCCGGTAGCCAGGCAACAGTGAAATCCCTTGATTTAAACTCTCTCACTTGCACCCCCGACAACGACACACACCACATCTCAAACCTACACTGGCTCCTTGAGGAAGGTGTTTATGTTGCTTTTTTTCTCCTTGTGATTAATACTTTCCTGTTCATGATGACACTAAAGCACGTACACTGACATGCAAAAAGTGCACACACTGCAGGGCCGTTTTGAAGAATTTCATATTCTGAACGCATTTCAGTTCCTCAGAGAATCGTTCATAAATTGTTTGCAAGCAAACCTGTGAATTGAGAGTCTTAATTTGAGTTATTTGACTAGAATTCTTAATGGAAGTTAAACCGTTTTAAGAATGAAAGCCAATAGGTTCCACTTTTGCTGAAGCACAATAACCAATAACCTCACACAGCCACTCACCTTATTTCTAGCATTTCCTCACCTTCTATATTCATCTCTTCCAGTTCTATCTAGTCCAAAATTGGCAGCCACTGTTTCAGTCAATGATTCTTATGCTCTTCCCAAGGGATATTTGGATTACCCTTACTTACCTCCAATGATCTTAAGACTCTCTTAGAACAGTGTTTGCATGTTAGCTTTCTACTTCCTGGATTTTTTTTTTTTTGATTACCTACCTCTTCAAACTCTCTGATGCATTCGGAATCTTCCAGAGGACAATCAAACCTACGAGCTACACTTCTTGGTCCTGGGTTCATTTAACCAATGGTTGTTCCTGTCCTGGATACTACAGGGACTATTGAGTACGAGAATTGCTGCAAATTGTTGTTTCACCTCATCATCCTTCAATAAAACAGGATGCAGTTGCACTCAAACACTACCTGTCTCGTCCTTCAAAGTGTGGCAGTTTTGTATGTGTTTCTTGATTTAATTTTTTGTTTAAGTTCAGAGTAAAAGTATTTTTGAATTTTTAAACTAAATCAGAGTTAGTGATATCAGCTGATTGGTAACTTAAACCCAGTATATATTGTGATGGCTGTCCATTCCATTCATCGCTGTCCTGGTACAAACGAGGCACACCTGGACCCCGCAATCAACCGCCACCTAGTCTCAGCTGCCGGCAATCAGCGGAGCTCTCTCTCTCTCTCTCTCTCTCTCTCTCTCTCTCTCTCTCTCAGGGCACGAGCACGAGGAAATAATCACCACCACCGAAGAACACTGCACCAGACTTGTTAATAAAACCACCCTCCGGGCACCTTACCACTCAATTCCTTGTTGCGTGATTCTTCACCCCGCTACAATATCTAAAGATTATATTATAAACACTCGATTTGGATAAACAAAAATGAGCAGCATGATTGACAAGTTGTTCTCGTAAGTTTACATACCCTGTCAAAATTTTGTAACCACAAAATATGAATGATAACACAAAAACTTTGTTTACTCTTTTGAAATCACATTTATTTAGGTTAGGACCAAAATTTGGTCAGGATGATTCCCTTTACGAGACACTCAAACCCTTTTGTGTCTGGTATTGTGCATGTTATCAGTCTAAAATCACCTGGTTATGTAAATTTTTGGTCAGGGTCATTTGGAAAGTTTCTGTTGTTTCTGTTCTTTTACCATTTAAAACGAGTAAACAGTTGTTTGGCCAAATATGGCTTCACCCAATCATTAACCATCAGTGAAAATCATGAAATCAGAAAATTTGCCTGTATAATAGCATAAAATTATCACATACAACTTAATCATATATGATCATATGACCTGGTTCCAGTCACTGGTCTCATCTGACTGCTTCACCCTACTCCTACAATTATACACTGTATTAGAGTAGTCTAAACATGAGGATAGACAAGAGTCTCCAACAGATACAATAGATGCCGCCATGTAATAGTTACTACAGAATTTAGTTTACTCAGATGAGGAGATCAAGAGAGCACTAAGATGAGTCTTGGGCTCGACTGCCACTTTGGTACCGAATTTTCGTAATAGCATGACTCACCTTGGTATGGCTTAGCTCTAATTTCCATGGATCACCTTTGTGTTTCTATTGACTTCATGTTATAAGTGGGCTTGTATCACTCCACTACTTCATTCTAGTTCCACTTGGTGACATCATAGAGAATGTGACAGAAATCCACAAGTACGCGATAAAAAAATAGACACATAATGTATACGTGGTATTTTTTATGCAGTACATGTGGTGGTTTATAAGACTCAAATGATAGATTGCTGGTGAACATGTAGTTGTACCTCATTTTACTGTTGCACACAATATGCATGCAGTAACAATTATTTCTGGCCAATCAGTGAGCTGATCAAGAGGTCCAGGGAGAAATGTATAAACCTTGGCATTTCAAGAAATTAATGCTTTTAATTATCTCTGCCCCTAACAACTGGACTCTGAAAAGTCTTTAACTAATTGTTTCGTTGATGCTCTGTGACTCATGTTAGTATTATATCAACAAGGACAACTTATCATCCAATAATTATTAGTTAATATGAATTGTGTTCTTTCACACATTCATTTACACTTATTAATTAGCAGATTTCAAGTTACGAACAGATTTAGTCAGTTCTTGCTTTCCCTGGGGTTTGAACCCACAACCTTTGTGTTGCTAGCATAATGCAAAACTGACTGAGCCACAGAAAAGCTTGGGTAGACAAAAAAAAAGCCTCCCTGAATGAACAAGAGGGTGCTCTCTGGGAAATCCATGTATTCTGACCTCAGGCCTTCAAATGAAACAGAGATTGTGACGAACAGAAGTTAGGGTGAAACCACCCCACAACACCTCCTACCCCAGCAGCTGAGCTGTGAGGGAGAGTGTAAGGAAAATGAAGAGCCAGGGAGAGCAAGAGATGAGCGACTCAGCAACCGTTTCCAAGGCAATGAAGACTTTCAGTCCAAGAGGCGGATGAGATGAAGTGGCGGGGCTCTACTAGAGAGCATGAGAGGGCTGATCAGAATCAAACCTCCTACACCTGGGAAACACACGTACATGTACACCCACGTTTCCTCCCAAACTTAACATGAGTCTTAACCTGAGCTGTTCCTCTGAAAAAAAGTGCCACCTATAAGAAATTAAGAAATTATATTGCCCCCATAAATTACGTCTGTGAACAAACCCAAATGAAAAATGTACTTATATACTTATTTTTGGTTTAATTCTGCCTGAGAACAAATCCAAGCTGATCAGAGAACAACACAAAAATACAACAAAACTATTTGCCTGGTGCAAGAATTAAGCAAATAACGAAAAATCTTTAGAAAACTCAATTAGATTCAAACAGACACCACAAACAGACATGCCACAAACATTCACTAATTCAATGAAAAACTGACACAGAGAACATCCATTATCCCGCACTCCTCAGAAACCTAAAAATACATCTAAATGACAAGCCTTTTACTCTGTGATAAATCAACACAACCTCTCGACCAAAACAGCTGTGTGTCAGAGCTGGCCATCACCCAGCTACAGATCTACATAATTGAAAGTTCTAATGAGTGTAAATTAATTAAGGCAGCTTAACCAAGGCACCATATAACTAGAGGGTACAATCTGACATTATTTCATTTAAAAATTAAAAAAAAAAATGGAGAGCCTCAAACCGGCAACTTTCTGACTGGAATACCACAGTGCTACCCCTCTATGCTGCCCCTGTTTATGCTTGTTGAATCTGTTACATGTTTTCACATTGAAATCTAGACTGAAAAATTTATTTTAATGAGCTTTTACTGACCGAGCACCAATGGCCGCACAGTACTAGTACTGTCCTTATGCATTCCTCTATTTTAATCATTATGCAATGAATGATTGCATGATTACAAGTGGGAGCAAGAATAATAAGGCATTTGATTATTACCATTTTCCAGATTATCTGTGACTTTATCACAAAGGGTTTAAGAACTCCTATGCAACACTGATTTTCAAACTGTTTTTAATTGCATTTTATTTATATGTCCAGCTGTCTTTCAGGGTGTGTATGTATGTATATGTGTGTTCTGTAAGTTTTGCTTTCACTGCCTTAACTCTCTGTCAAGCACTTTGAATTACCAACGTGTATGAAATGTGCTATAGAAATAAGCATGCCTTTCCTTGTCATAATGTTTTCAAATGCATTTCTCAATTAGTATAGTATTACTTTTTAAAATAAGTCTACAGTTAAATTTATAGGCTGTTAATTTCTTCATCTAAAGGCAAACACTCGAAATCAGCAGGGGGTCCAACACTTGTTTCACTTACTGTATATGGCCCAAACACATTATCTTGAATTCAAAAGTTTTCTTTTGCATGAGCAAAACAAATCCAACTAACTTTTAAATATAAAAATAAATAAAAAATCAGACACGCATCCTCTTGATTATAATGATCAACAAATAGAAACAGTTAGCAGGTATTTTTAGCAATACTGTAGGTTCATGTCAGTTCAGGTCAATTTCTCCTTTCAAGCGTTGATGATTAGTCTTGTCTGTCTCTGAGTCTTGGCAAGAGAAAGCTGATTATGTATCTCATCAGACATGCATTAGAAGACATCACTAATAGAGCCTCTTGTGCTTTTCCTCTAAGGCATAACAATCTTCCTGGAGACTTCCCTGATCCCGTAAATAAAAGTTACAGCACAAATATCACAGTAAGAACACAGCAACATAATTGGTGTCAATTCTGATGTTGCTATGACATATTCCTACCAGCTTACAGAACATGTACTGTATTTCAGCAAGGATTCTATCAAAAAGAAGGTAAAACATAACACAAAAAAGGTTTGGTGCTCTGCCGATTGTTTTAAAAAGAACAATGTGCACTGGTACAGTACAGTATATTGTGTCAGGTCTGGTAAAGTAGTGTTAAGGCAGCTTATGATTCCACATGTCTAGTGCTGACAGAAATGTAGCACGTATAACATTTTGCAACATTTCTTCATACAACATGTACAGAAACATGAGAACATAAAGAAAACGGCTTACCTCTCTCGATGTCAGTGGACAGCGACCAGGTGCTCAGATTAAGTGTATCGCTGACAGAGAAACACTTGTTCATGTAGATTGTCAACGATGCCTGCGATTCTTTGCTTCTATTGGTCAATTTGAATCTGACGTCAAACGCCCTGTTGTTCTTTGAACGCTGATTGGTCGTTATCTTCGTCAATCAAAGTAAATCATTCGCCAAATCCGTGTAATCTTCGATTTGGGAGGTTCGCTGTTTCCCAGCGTTCTTTGTGTTTTGTAGTCCAAATGGCTGGTGTTAACCTCTTATAAAAAAAAAATCATTTTATTTTGTTTAATTTGTTGCTAACTTACACCGGTATTCACTGGGAGTAATGGAATGAAGAAAACGCCTTTGTGATGCATTATTAATACGCCTGCCTTTTCACACAGAGATTCCGTTTCATTAGCGGACTTTCACCTCTCTGAAATGTGCTCCTCTGGTGAACAACAAGCCACCATTGGACTCGCTTAATTATGATTTCGATTACGATATTTTAAGCAGATATAACAAGAAAATAATTACTTTCGAGAAGAATGATCACTTCATATTTGGTTAATCAGGCCAGTATAAGTGAAATACTGAATTTGTGCAGTATTCAAAGTGTAGTACTACATTTCTACCAGCAGATAGACCCCTTATAATATTTTCTCTCCAGCCTACAACGCAGTCCACAGGCCGAAAATGATGAAGGTTTGTCAAATAAAACCAAAGCACATGTAACACCTAAACGTGTACAGTGGATTAATCTTTGCTTCCAACAATACAATCCTTTCCATGTACAGTTTCGTGACCGTCCTTCCATCAATCCATCCAAACAAGCAGAAGCCTTCAGTGAATCTTTATAAGGAAATAAATGGATTTTCAAGGGGAAATAAGTTATTTAACTGGAATCCATTCATCCGTTTTATTTACTTACTTACACTCGGGATAGATCACCAGTCCATCAATTACCACATGCCTAAGGGAATTCTATAGGCATATCCTCTGACTGGCCTCACTGCACTGTTTGTGAAATGTTTTAAAGTTAATTTTGTTATTAGGAGTACTATATTAAATCCGTTATATATTTTTCATTGCTATTTTTAGTATATTGTAGCTTTTTTTCAAACAAGCAAGATTGTATTGATTGAGGTCAAACTCGTTTAAAGATCTGATAAAAGAAAATATAGTGAATGTATTTGTTTTGTGTTTAGTGACAAGTATATCATTTAGAGTGTATAGCAGACATTAAAAATGATAAGCAAGTAAGAAAACAGATTTTAGACTTTTGAATCAATATTACATTTAGGACGTGCATAATTCACATTTTTTGTGCATAATGTGCATAATAAAATAAAACAAAAACATTTAATTAAAATATGCATTCAGACTAGAATTAGTACAAAATGGCAATAAAACCTATGACACGGAATTATCAGAATTATTGATAAACACATTGATAAACACATGTCTGTATACAAGAGAAACAACCTTAAGAAATCATTTTTATAAAGTAGTTGAATTACAAAACACAAAGGCAAGGACATGAATTAAAAAATGTTTTAATTCAAGGCTTTTGCAATGGTTTCCTCTAGTAAATTTACTTCAACTTGAAGCTGGAAAATGTATATATTTATTTTAGAAAGATATTTTTATCAAATGAAGCACTTAACAAAATAAACTGTGCATTATTAATAATTACTTCAAACTTTAATCCTGTGAGAAATAGTGTGAACAAAACACATCTTTCACACTTTTTTGATGAGTTTTCTCCGCCCGCTGAGGATTTGTGACGTCACTTGATTACTACACGCACTGAAGCCTTGTGCGAGCTGCTCTCTGAGTTTGAATCTGTGCACTGTGGACCTTTTCAGCTCTGACGAGTTATTAGAAGCGTCAAAAATGGGTAAGTAATTGTTTTTTTACTGTTTATATGTTAGTTTTTGTTGACCAGACCATCTGTGGAGTTCAAAAGCGAACAGTTAGAAGTTCTTCTCTTCGTGTTGAACGCGCTTGTTGTTGCTGTCACCTTATCAAAGCTGATGTCGGGGGTGATGCAGTACTTCTTGAAGTTCATGTAACAAAATAGTTTGATTTTGCAAAGTTTCCGTGCTAAACGTTTTATTTACAAAATAATTGATACCATTTTGTGTTTTGTCGCACTTCGTTTAATCATGTCCACCTGTGACTCATTAGTGTAAAATGGTGACCACAAAATAAGGTAGAAAAAAATGCATCTTTAGATTTCAGTGGCAGTTTACCCCATACAACTTTTCCAATATTACCCCTTTTGAGCAAAACAAGCTACGTTGATTCTGAATAAAACACACTTGCAAGTTGCTTGAGTTGATAATCAGATTATGAGGATTTAGGCACTTGAGTTTAGCATTACTCTCCATTCGCACACCCTTGTTTGTTAATAAAACAAACTCATCTCAAGACGAGCAGAGTTTTCTCAACTCTTTATCAGTTAACCTCAGCAACCTGCTTTCCCGGCTTCCACATCCTGTTTTTTTTTTTCTCTTTGAGAACATGAGAATGGAAAGTTAATGGTCTCTTTGAAAAACTCATGTGTGTGCTGTGTGATAGGCACTTGCTATAAATATCACTATAAAGTTCTTGAAAACAGATTCATTTTAGATTCATGAAGGAAAGGCATGAAACATTTTGTCCAAACTGTGCGTGCTTTAGATATGGTTCTTGGTTTCTGAAAAATCAATGCTAAGTTTGGGGCTTTCGCTTCTTGGTCAGTTCATCAGTTACAGATGGACAATACTGGTTTGTGCTAAAGAAAGTCAGACTTTGTTGAAGCTCTCATTCATGGTGCCTACTGATAGCTTGTCTCTTCTGTGTCTTTGCTAATATATGCAAGAAGTCACATGAGGGATAAATAGCCACATTATGTCTCAGTGTTAGCTGCCTCCAAGCATTCTTTTGAGTGGGGGACCTTTGATAATCTTGACAAGAGCTTCTCTATTTGTGAGACTGCCCTCCCTTCTTCCCAGCTGCCAGTCTAATACTTTTTTTTCTAGCCACAGTCTGCTGGATGGTTGAAGGCACAGAGCATTGGTTTGGGTTTATTGGCTTAAGGAACATAAAGCTGGAATGTTGTTTCCTAGGCCGCAGCCACATCTTGCTGCTGTATGTCTAGTTGAAAGGTCAACCCCTTCAGGGTTTGGGCTTTTCTTTGTTTGAGGGTGCAAGTTCAAGTGTGTCACATTTTAATTAGTTTTGTGTGCGGCTGATAGTGAGTTGAAGTAAAATATGGAGATTATGTATAAATACATAATCATAAGCAACATTAAAGGAAAAAATTGTGTACATTGAATTTGTGTGTTTTAATAATAGTTTGTTCATTTAAATCAACCAACAATTAAGTTTTGAACTTTTATTTTTCAAAATGTTTGTATAAAACATTGGCTGATGGAAAAATATGGCAAAAAGAGTATTTCTTTTGTTACGAAGGTAATTCGTCTCTGCATATAATTTATTTGCATCAGGATTTGTGTATTTTGTGTATAGTTTATGGTAAAAATTTTTTTTATACAAATTTCTGTTTGGTTTTGCCTGCTCACAGTGATCGTATGGAGACCAATGCATTAAGGACATTGTGCTTAGTGAACAAACTCTCATGCCGGACCTTTTTACATTTTTCTTTTTTATTTGATATCAATATGAAGCATGGAATTGTAATATTCAATTACAATTGTAATTGTAATAAGTCTGCTGCATCATTTATGATAAATATGTGATACCATAGCTACATAAAACATCTGAGACATTTTTTCCCACCTGACTTAGACCTCTCAAAACACTTGAACCCAGAGAAAATGAGCCCAGATGAAGCTCAAGTTAATTATTATAAAATATTTTGACTTGAAGACATTAACTTACACAAATAAAATGTTTATTTTTACAGGACACAATCTGACAATTTGATGTAAATTCAAGTCACTGTGGTATCTATAATTATTCATCTATTCAAGATTGTGAATTCATAAACTTCAATGTCAAATTTGGTGGTGCAATGTTCATTATTGCAATCAAATTCAGTACGTGCATTATCATGTTTTTATTTGTCCTGAATGCCTCAGAACTTTTATCAAAAAATATCATTAATTTAATACACCTTTTATTTATTTGTACAGGATTTGCAAGTGATTCATTAATTAATTGTCTCAAAAGTTAACAACACCATGACTCTGCATTATCAGTATAAACCTGTGTCTGAGGAGGAAGAGATGACACCCCATATCAAAAGCAAACAGGGCAGGATTCCTCTCAGTGGTAAACATCCAGTTACATTAATGTTTTGCCACTTCAACAATTTTTTTAAGTGTGACTACAATTTTTTGTATGGATGATGTAGGTGGTAGGTGGGGTGTTAGGACTGCGTGACGTAGACACTTTGGAGCTTAAGATTCTGTTGGAAAAAGAACTCGGTTCAGTATTAAAGACTCGATACACAAAGCACCTTCACATTTAAAACTCAAAACCTATATTCCTCCATCTGAGAGCTATGTTACACACTGCATGAAAGGTACATTTTAAAAATTTACGTTATAGGCTTTTTAAACAAATTTATATTCATATGTTACAGTTTTATTTTGAAAATTGTATCCATTTGATTACAAAGTTATGTTTTTTTAATGGGAGCTAGGAATTTGTTTGTAAAGCCCACATAACACCCGGTTAACTCTATAAAGAATGAACTTTGAGAAATGGCTATGGAAACAACACAGAGGCATTTAAATACCATTTTTTACATTTTTGTTTTTGATGTGAACAGCCTTAAGAGCTCCTTGGAAAAGCCATTGTTCACCATTGGAAAAAGTGACTGGTTGGATACAGTTCCCTTTTCTTCCACCATTTCCTGTATGGAATGAAGTAAAAAACAGACAATATATCCTCAAAGCTGAGGATTTAGCTTTCCTCTTCTGAGACTTGTGCATAAAAAGGAATAATAAACATTCTTCAGAAGAGAGGGGAGTTCAGATCAGCGTGAACCACCCTCGCATTTCCCTGCTTTCTTTCCCCCTTATGAGTCTGAGGCTTTCATTTATTCTGCTTAAAAACTAATCTGCTGGCTCATGCAACAACAGCACTGGATCTCAACACTTCTTCGAGTGATGGACCCTGCTCTTGAAATACACTCACGGATACTTTAAAAAAGTTTTTGCCTGCCTAAGTAGAATTTAAACACCAAGAGTAGCAAAATTGATATAATATATGATATTGATATTTGAAGAGTTCTCTCAAAACATCCCATCCATGACTGTTTTAATTTGAGTAACAGAGACCTGGAGAAAATAATGTTGCAGACGGTTAAGTAACAGCAGACATCATGGCCCGTTGTGAGTTCCTACAGATAGTTGTGGAAACTAGACCCAAGAGCATAATGAGCTACTGATGGGAAATACAGACATCTGTGCTTCAAGCTCAGAAATCCTTTGCTGAATAGTACTTTTATAGAAAGAGTTAGGCTACAAATGATTTAACAATGGGCTGAGGATAACGTATTTCCACAGAGCACACTGTTTATGACACTTTGGCCTTATGATCCATGTGATTTTGACATGTTTGTTCGTTTCTAATCTTAAAAGCTGGTTGTAGGCTTTTTTTTAGATAGCTTGTGTTCAATCCTCTGTGGAATTCCTACTATGTGACACGACTGACCTGTACTTTTAGTTGAAAAGCTACCATAGCACTCCCTATGAAAAACCTGCAAAATGTAATTTTATTTCATTAATTAGAATAAATCTTATATATTTGTTGTATGTGGGGTTTCAATTATTCAGATTTAATTGATTTGATCAGATGAATAATGGCTGATTTATTAATTTTTAGTGTACCTTTAAGAAAAGATATCGTTTAGCCTCAAGGCGGACAGTAAGTTAAATAATATTTAGCTGCCACAATATTTAAAGGACATAAAGATATTATATAGAAAAGCAAATTGTTTCCCCAGAAAGGAGTGTGAATCAACACATATGATTGCCTGCAACCACAGAAGCCTTTGGTTCTGTCATAATCTTATAAAAATTTAACCCACCAGTTAGATTTCAGTTAGTAACTGTTGGTTGTAACCGTAAATGCAAAAACTTCAAAGTCTTCTTTAAACTTTCACAGAGGAAAGGCCGCTGCAGTGAGTTGAAAGTGGTAGGTTGAGCTTTGGTGTACGTTTACAATGTGAGTCGATGAGCTACTCTACTGTCTGAGAATCAGTCTTTTGATGTCCATTACTACCTCCGTTGTTTCCAGTGAGCCAGCTTCTCTACTTCTGGTCTCTATGCAAAATCTGGCTGTAAAAGTCTTGTAGTGTTCATCAGATAACACAACGGCAAAACTCCCAGAACCACCAGCAACAAATTAATATGATATTTTCTGTGCTCATAGTGTGTCAGTATAGTTTAAGGAAATTGCACTAATACATTATCTTAATCTGTAGGTTCCCAGTTCCATGTAAATTGTTTAAACGAACAGTTGGTCAGGTGAACCTAATAAAGTGGCCGGTGAATGTATATTTTCGCGTTTATGTCTAAAATGCCAAGTAGGAAGTTTAGAAGCCTGACACACTCCAAGAAGATGCTGTTCAAACATAAAGCATACCTTTTAAAACAGGGTCTTGAATTGCCTTTTTTTTTTGGCTCTGTACCGTAAGGTGTACTAACAAGGATTTAACAGGAATAGTTGCTATAAAAATGTAAATATTATGGGAAATTGTTTTAAGGATGTGCTCCAAACAATCTTTTTCACCAGCGTGTTGCTCGAATCATTGCTGCTCTGGCTGGTCAGCAGTTTTGAATATTTATGTTGAGATCAGTTGCTTTAAAGGTCTGCCAACACTAACTGCATCGCAAGATCATCCCAATCTCGTTGATGCCAAGCTGAGAAATGTTAGTGCTTGGAGGACTCTGTTTGTCCCTGGAACCGGATTTCTCTGTGTCGGATACATTTGTGTTGAGTTTATCTGTTATCTTCTTTTATCTGTTTGTTTTAAACACTGCTGATGCTAATGGTGTTTTTTTTAACATTGCTTTGAGTCATTATTCTAAGCTTTCCATTTGATTTATGATTTTATTATAGCATGCCTGAGTGATTTAAGCACGACATGCCATTTACCTGCCTCATCACTCTCTTGGAGAATGATTAATATGTCAAACATAGATAATGGCATTGCAAAACACACTATTGAGTACTTTATGCAGAAAGGAATAGAATAATTTACAATCATCTTTATCAGATCGATGACTGATCTGGACTAGAAAAATGTGGCTATTGAAGAAGAAAATTCCTCTTATTCCCTCACCCTGCAACTGTCCAGATTTAAGTCTATGAAGAAACCCCAGCAAACCCTATGCATGCAATTAATTTGAAATAATATGCATTAAACACGGTTGCAGTTTTTTGGAATTTCTGTGTGTTCTTGTTGTGTTTAAATTTACTTGTTTTATTTTTATCAATAACTATAATAAAAATGGCTTTCAAGCCAAAAGATTTTTTGAATGATATTGATGGTTTATTGCAAATATGTTGTTTACATGAGAAATCTGTTACAAGTTAAACTAAAAATTACAGTCAGATTTTAAATTTCCATTGTTTCTTTATCTTGAGTTTACATATTCAAAAAGTTTGTCGTTTAATTTAAAAATTGTCATTCTTAAGTTCCATTTTTTTATCGATTGACATCACTAATGTATTTATAAAAAAATACATCAACAGTTTGTAACCAGGTTAAGTATAGTCTTGTTTAAATGTTTGTGTGGAGAGGGAAAAATGCTTTAAGCAAAGGCTGCTTGCAGAAATATCAATTAAAGATCTAAATTTATGTTTAGCCTTTTCTACCTTTTGCCTTCAAACATCTATTATATTGCTACGCTGGCACAGGTTTTGCCAGTATAGCATTTTTTCCAGGATAGTTTCACACCTGCCTCTGTTGTCTATAGCTGGACTAGCATGTTTTGGAACCTTTAGCCACCAATGATGGAATAACCAGCAAAGATGGAATTAATGAGGTGTAAATATTTAGGTTTTGTAATGTTGGGATCTGAAATTTTCTTAAAAAGAAACTTTTCACCCTTTTCCCTTAAATTAAAACACACAAAACTCTCCATTAGGCCTGTGAAGAGAATGTTTGTGAAATTGGTGACCATGTGATACTAAACTTGGAGTTGTTTTGGCATATCAGAAGTCTAATTTCCAAGCTTCTGATAAACTTGACAAGCCAGTGTTTAAAAACAAACAAACAAACAAACAAACAAACAAACAAACAAACAAACAAACAAACAAACAAAAAAAAGGCGAACAACAAAATCTTGCTTTCTGGATGCACTTATATGTCTGTGAGGAGGAGCTCTTTGTTATTTGTCTGATTTAAAATTATTTTTCAAAAGACTGGGCAATCGCCATCGTCTCTCTCTGCTTGGGCCCATTTCCTCCAAGTAACTGTTCATGACTTTTGATAATAAACGTGCAGGCCCAGGGGGGTATTCCAGAAAGCAGGTTATGTGACATACCTGGGTATGTTTAAGGATAAGTTCGTGGATAACCTCAACTTTCGGTTCCAAAAACGGAGGTAACTTTCTGGGTATGTATGTAACCATAGCAACTGACTCTCTGAAGATAACCTGCTCGGGAGCAGGTTATGTTTCAGTGTAACTTCGTTTCAGAAGGTTGGTGAGCATGGCGTGCCCTTTTGATGAGGATCTTGTGGACGTAGAAGCACAAATTATACGAGGTTTTTTTCGTCGGGAGAGGGTTATAAGACCGCGTATTGATGTGTTTGCATACCCTAATGAATATTTGAAAGAGCGTTATCGTTTTTCAAAAGATTCGTTAGTTTATTTAACACGTCTTTTAAAACCGCATATCGCGAATGTGACAAACCGTAGTTCTGCGCTTAGCACAGAAAACATTCTGTGCATAGCACTTAGGTTTTTTGCGTCTGGACTTTTTGTGGGCGATTCAGAGCATGTGAGAAAGGCAACTGTGTGTAGAGCCGTTCGTACAGTATGTCTGGCACTTAAACAGTTCTTACCCACGTTTGTACAGTTCCCTGGCCATAAACCTCTGCTTGTTATTAAAGACGAATTCCACAGAGTGGCAGGTTTGTCCTTTGTAGTAAAATCTATGACGCATATTTAATATTTAGTCATATTATGTATATCTATACATGTATTAATTATTTTCGTAGTGATATAACATATTCAAAAGGCTGTATAAGTCATACTTCATTATTTTGTATTATAATAAAACGGGAGCCAATACCAAATTTGTAATTTAATACACTCACGCATTTACTCTGTCCGTTATTTTTTGCCAAGCCAACTCTCTTGCTTTAGCTGATGCAGCTGTATTGCTTCTTTTTAATATTATTGGCTTAAACTCCTCATAAGCGTGCATTAAAACCTCCAACTCCGCCTCCAACGCCGCTCTCTTTTTTTCTCTTTGACTTTCCATGGTGACTCGTGAAATCGGCGATCCATTGAAAATGTCTTTATATATGCACCGTGCACGCGCATTAACTCTGGGTAACCAGTTGGAGGTTGATTAAACTTACTCTTCTCAGGTGTTTTGGAACCGACATACTCATGGTATGCCTGTTTAGGGTAAATCAACCCAGAGGTTATGATTTATCATATGGTACGTTAACCAAGCTTTCTGGAATACCCCCCAGTTCTGTCGCTTCCTCACTACTCGAGGCATTCTGATTGGACCCCTGTCGGGGTCTATTGTTCGCCACGTATCCCTAGAGTAATGAGATAAAGCCATTGTGAAATGTATTTACATTGTGTTTCAAACTGATCTGCTACAGAATGCTACTGCTTTTGGTTATTATGAGAAATGTTTTGAACTAATTTGTTTTTGACATTCAGTTTATTTTTAAATTCACCACAAAGTGATTTTTACTTATTTTAAATGAAGTTCCTTGTTTTTTTTTTATGGAACTCCTTTTTGCTGCCATGTTCATATCTCTTGCCAGCAATTGTTCACTTACGAAGCTGCTAATGAGTGTCATTGACACTGGTGAGAACAGCAGGAGCTGACAGGACACTTTGCCTGCTAAACCTGTACAGCCATGTCATGACTTTGAAATAACTTGTCACATATTATGCTGTTCAGTGTTTTTGCAACAAAGACTTATTCATAGTCTTAACATGTTTAGCTGCCTATATGCTTTTTTTCAATAGTGTGTGTCATGCGTATGAAGATGGATTCTTCTGGTTTTCTGTATTGTGAAGGGATGGTGGCAAAACAAAAAAAATGGTTGGATTGAGTGTTTAAGGCTCAGTGATAAATAAGAAGATGTCTCTTTTCATAAATAGTTTTATTGTTCCTTATATTTCTTAATTGCTATTTGTCCTGCATTTTCACATGGGTAATGTCCTAGTATCTCACAATGCATATTTTAGTAAGGTGGCAAATTATGCCACAATATGTTATTGCTATTAATTTAGCCTATGTTCTTAACTGGTTGTTTGCAGGTTTGAGGGTGCTATTTAGCACTTTTTAACTTTAAAAAACTCTTTAAGCTCTATTTGGATTTTCACTGGTTCTGTGATATAGCACTTTTGAAATATATATTAGCTGTTATGGCCTTTTTGTTACCTGTAGTTTTTTTATTGTTTGTAATGTGATGTATACAAATTTTTAAAATGTATTTTATACTTTTGATGATTGGTTCTAAATGGCACGGCGGTACATGTTCAATTGCACCAAAAAAGGTTCCTCTATGAAGCCAAAGAACCAATTTAGTTCTATATAGAACCTTTTTAAATGAGTATTATATCATGTCCTTCTTGTTGTCAAGTTCATGCTAATTTTGAATTTGTAATTATTGTGCCGAGTGTAATCCTAACAAAAATGTCCCAAAACACCCGCAATCATTCTTGTCATGAATTAAAACATACCCAACTGTAGGCTATTGATGGGGGCAGCTGGTTACTAGGATACACCCTTCCATCTGTTGGTGCTGGGAGTTGTTTTTAACGCGGCACAAGCAGAGCTCAGTTGTTGAAAACACCTGTGTGGCAAACGCCTCTTTAACGAGGACGCAGCGCTAAAGATTTGAAATTATCACGCATTTTTCTCTTTCCTCGTGCAATGGAAAGCGTTTGAAAAAAAAAAAATCCGAGTAATATCTGCGCTCGAGGAGACGAGCAGCGGACCCGACACGCACGCACGCACGCACGCACGCGCTCGCACACGCACGAACACACACACACGCGCGCCTTCTTCGCTCTTCAACACAGACACGCGCTCAATCTAATCGCGCACAAGCTTATACTTGACCGTAATATTTAATCTACAGTATTTTCATCATCACTTCTGTGAGCAGCAATGGAAGAGAACATGGAAGAGGGACAGACACAAAAAGGTACCGTTAAACCAATATCTCAGCACCTCTAGCCTTTGTGCTCGTGATACGTGTTAATAATCTCAATCAGATTAGAATCTATTGATAACGCCAGCCTACGTTTGCGTGGCTGATCTTCAGAATGCTTGATTTGATGTGATTGTGATATGGTTCGATCTGTTTTTATTGGTTTTGGTGCGGTTTCAAGGCTATACGTGGATGATATTGTCAATACTCTGGTCTGAGGAGGGGGTTCCACCTCTCGCTCATTAAATCACTGGACTCCTCTGGTTATCTCCACACCGCAGCTATTAGAAAACACCACTCTGGTCAAAGTAGATTAGTGTGTTTGTTCACTGCTTCTGTCTCCTAAACTGTTTTACACAATTGTCTCCCATTTGATTTAAAGCTGCAGCTTTTGTTGTTAGAGGGAGGGTGGTGCTGCATGAATTAGGAATGAGTTATGAATAAGCAATGTTCGTTTGGATTTATTAGAAGACTTTGGAATTGCAAGAGAGGGAAGCTGCCATTTTTTTCCAAAAGAAAATGGCTTGTTTGGTCTTTTATATCTCACTGCATTGTCTCTTTCCCCTCCTCACACGCCCACTCTCTTGCTTTCATTCTTCTTGTGTTGCTGCGCTGGATGTGCTGAAGAACAATGGTTGGCAAATATAAGGTGGGGCACTGGGGGCATTAATAGAATAATGCCGGTTGTTACAGGAGGAGTGGCTGTCATCAAAATGGTGCTTATAAGGAACCACGGCTCTTCTTAAGTAATGATGCTTGCTTGCCTGGCATAACTGACCCACTTCTGTTTGAGGAAGAGAGGATGGGGGAAGAGGGATGGGAAATCAGGGCAGCACTGAGCATGCAGAATTATCTCTTTGTTAAGCAGTGTGCCTTGATATCTCTCCAGAATCTCAATTATGATGAAAGCATAATCTTTATTGAATGTGGCTGCACAAATAAGGTGCTTTCGGTAACACCCACAATGAAGTGCTGTAGATCTCCATAGCTGCTCAACAGATGTGCACTGCTACAGCATTTCCAGTGAAAATCAATTATTTCCACTTTGCTCATGTGAGGAAGCACTTCGCTGTCTGTGTTTAAAAACTGCCTATGGGGACGGGCAGCAAGGGATTCTCTGGGCTCTTCCAGCTCTCTCTGTGAATGAAAGCTCTTGCTTTCTAGTCCTCGTCGCTGGAAGTCCCTGCATCGAGTGTTTTGCTCTAACAGGGAATACAGTGATTAGTCTATTGATGGAATTAAGAGAGAGAGGTGGATTTGGAACAGATTTTGGTCAATGATTCAACATTTTAGTTAGAACCCCGTCAACACCTCTTGAAAAGTGGTGGATTGTGGGGGTTAAGATGGATGAATCATTCATCTTCAGCAGATGGTAGAGTGCTCTGGATTACTTCTCATCTTTAGTGTCCATAAGTGGATCAGCGGGCAGATAAGCTACTGTCACAACCTACAGTATGTGGTTTGAAAGATTTTTTAGTTTTGTTTGTTAATATCCGTATTGATATTTTTATGTAATCTGGGAGATCTATAGTTGTAATGTTTTGATGATCTTTTATTAGACTTTAAAGTAGCTTTAAATGCTTTAAATAGAGGCATAGATGCCTCTGTGTTGTCAGAGCAGATGAAAAACATTCATCTGGATTTCATAGTTGCTTATGTAATTTGTAATCTAATTTGTTTCACTGGTTGCAAAGACCACCAAGTCCCTACCTACTGACCTACTTTCCAAGCAATATGTTATGTGGTGGAAGTGGCCTTTCCAAAAAAAATAACTAAATAAAAAATAATACGTTTTGAAGGTTTTATTCTGAATGTGAAAATTGACAGTCTGTATTCTAGCTCAAACCCACATTGTGGTTTACATAATAACCGAACAGGCAAACATCTGCTTTCCACACTTCTGTTTTATGTTTGCTGTGTAATTTTGATAATTAGAGATTTAGTGATTTAATGTTTGGCAAATTGTAAACCGTTTAGTTCTTCAGGTCTTGGTAAAGGAAATTTTGTTGCTGTAAATAATGTAATGATATCTTTCACAATCTTGTGAACTTTCACGAATGTCTTCATGCTTCCACACCCCTTGGACAATGGGCATGTTGGATAAGTTGAGAGTTGCTTGCATCTTCTTCAACTAGCTGACATCCACCTATTTTTATGTATATTTTGGAATATAAGGTGTGGATACATTTTGCGTATTTGCCAAAAACGCATTTACCAAATAAATTCCAGCAAGTTTTAACAGTGCAATGGGAATGGGTTTTTCTGTAGGAACTGGGGCACATTGGGCGGCATTAATGGGCTAACCGATGGACCGCTTTCATTGCAAAACATGAAATGTTGTTTTGGTCATTTTAAAATTCCTTAGCAAAGGTCTTTCATCCAAGTGGTTCGGGATTATTACCTCCCAGAACTGTCTGGACCGGCTGCATTCCCAAAAAGCCAAAGCGAGAAGAGATGATTGTGCATATTGCATTTCGTCTAGGTGTTCTAAGGCACAAGAACGTTATTATATATTCATAACGCAGCAGCTTCCATTACAATTTTGTTATCTTCGACTTGTTGGATGAAACTGTGTTTTATTCCTGAATATTTTATGCGATAGAAGAATAGACACACATTTTAATTATAAATAAAATACATAGTGGCACAGTGGGGCAGTGGGTAGCACTGTGGCCTTCCAGGTAGAAGGTTGTCGGTTCGAGGCTCGCCGGTGACCTTCCTGGAAGGAGTTTGCATGTTCTCCCTGTGCTTGCGTGGGTTTCCTCCGGGTACTCCGGTTTCCCCCACAATCCCCAAAAAACATGCGGTTAGGTTAATTGAATAATCTAAATTCCCCTTAGGTGTGCATGTGTGTGTGTGAATGTTGCCCTGTGATGGACTGGCGAACTGTCCAGGGTGTACCCCCGCCTCTCGCCCAATGTGTGCTGGAGATAGGCACCGGCAGACCCCCGCGACCCCGAAAGGGAATAAGCGGGAATGAAAATGAATGAAATGAATACATAGTGGTAAAACTTTGTATATGGTGATATTTTTCTAGCAAGAATTTTGAAGCTGAAAGTGGGACTTTTTCTTCTAAGTAGAGCAATTAGAAAACATGTGGCACCGCATATGAATACACAGTTTTAAGTCTTAATTTAATAAGTAATTACTGAAATAACATCTCACCTTGTCATGAAATGGGTAAATCTAGTAAAATGTATATAAACTAGAGTTTGCTCCAGGCTGTAAACATTTTTTTCTCCTTTAAAGATAGCAGATTCATTCTTTTCTGACTTTTTTTTCTCATGCGGTCAGTTGTTGTATTGGATTTTTTTCACTTCCTTAGAATCACCGTTTCACCGTTTAGAAAAATGGTTTTAATAAATTACTTTGCATGTTTTGTAAAGTACTTGCGTCCAACATTAATATTTACAGGTAAAACTATGACACAAAGTAATGGAATTGCAAAGATAAAGGATTGCCATCACTTTTTTTTAACAAATTGTATTAATCTTGCTGTTCTGACATGCTACAGTGCGTAGCAAAATGAAAAACTTGGCAATGCCTCGTTCTGTTTCCACGGCCATCATTCAAAACACTCTCATTAACTGCTCTGATGCTAATGTAGATCAGAAGTTGATTAGCTTTTTTTGCTTTGCAGATATAAATACTTTGATTCAGTCACCACTGTGATTCAACAGACATGCTCCATGCTTTGCTCATTTACTGTCACCCACAGAAGAACTGGATGGAGGTCTAACTGTCATTGTTCAATTTCATGAGTGTTTGGATGAATGAATACATGTGGATCCAAAATGCTTGGCCTGGTATTTCTTTTATTTTCTAGATACCATAAAAAATGACAGCTCTGTGCTCATTTAAAATTAGTTACTTGATAAATGGTGTTCCCTGAGTTAGAAACACTTTGATAGTTGTCCCAAGTGCTTCAGTGCAAACATTTCAACTTTTCTGTGAATTCAGCACCTGTTGGATGCTTGGAAACCTCTTATGCCTTTTTGGATCAAAAAAATACTTAAAACTTGCTGTAATGGTGTCTTTTCTTGTGCATAATGCTTGCTTCTTGAAACGAGTCAAAATTACTGTGAGTACGTCTCACCATGTCTTCCGGCAGCACAACACTGCTTGTCCACTAAAGGTAAGGAGGGTTAATCTTGGCCAATGCATGGGTGGGATCTCAAGATCTCTGCTTGGAGTGAGTCTAGGCTTAATAAATCATAAGAAATAAGTTTAAAAGGGCTATTCATGCCCTTTAGACTAAAATTTGGACCATTAGCACCTTTTTTGTAAATTAGAGAATGCAATATTTATCCAAGAATGCAAATTTTCTCTATTGGTTTTGTTCCCTCCTAGCCTTTTTGTGAGCACGAATCACATTTATGATTTAGCTTTAGCTTCACAGTTAAGCTGAGTTAAATATTTACCCCTTAGCTCCCTTTTCCCCTTTGAATAAAGGGATGGGGTAGAGATACTACAAAACAGAGGGCTAAGATTGTCACCAGCGCAAGAGATCCACAAATGTTAATAGTATAGTCAAATATAAAAGTTATGAAGTTACTGAAATCATTTATATCATTGGTATACAGGTGAACAAAAGTAATTGAACACTTTTGAACAAAAGTAATTGAGGCACATTTTACAGGAATATGGCACCACTATTAGTCTAAAACAAGAATGCTCCAATCCAGAAGAGGAAACATCACAACAGGCGTTTTACTCCCCTGGAGATAACAAAACTGTCCAACTCAGCGAAGCATCTACTCTCCCATGTGATGGCTTTTGAGCAGGAAACGACACGGCTAAAAAAAATAATTAAAAAATAAAACAACTTTTCACTTGATTGTTTATATGATTAGTAAAAACTTTCTGGAGCTACACATTTGCTGATCCTTCAGAACAATTTGGTCAAGGAAAACAGCTTTGTAGATGTAAATTGATTACCATGTATTTATTTTCAGTCCTTCCACTTATCCCTAGGTGTAGGGGAACAGCTAGGTTGTAGGGTAAGGGCTAAGATGGGATATGTTATACTCCGCTTCTTCTTTCACTTACAGTTTTGAGTAAAAAAACTATTTGGTCATTTCATAACACAATCATACAATTTCTATCCTTGTGAAATTTTCACTTTCAGGTGGTGGAGGGCATGCTTAACCTTATAGATTAGTGGGTGGGGTTATGGAAGATTGGAGCTACCAGAAAGGAACATTGTGTCAGATTCTAAAATTAGAATTATTTTTTTGTGCATGTTGGTACAGATGGAAAATGCGGAGTGATATAGTTCTATGGATGTATCATTATTAATATCTATAATAAGCAATAATTAATTAATTAAGCTTTAATTAACAACAAAACTGACCAAGTAATTTTGGTGAGTGTGAAATGCCGTTTAATCCAGACATTTGCAATAATTTTTTTGAAATGAGCCACTGTTTTGTAAAAATGTATAAAAGCTTGTTAGAAGAAACATGTCATGGCTAACACTAGGCTTATATGTAGAGACCAGGATTTATTTAACTTTTTAGATTTCCATTGATTGAAGTTAAGAACTCTAATTGATTTATTGATGTTAATGTACTCAAAATGAAGGTCCAGTAATTTTTCTGGCTTAAACGTTATTGGAATGATCTAAATTGTTGTTAATTATATTTTCCAACTTTTCCCAGAGGCAATATTGTGCTGTTGAAGGCAAACTTGAATCAGTTTAATTAGATCTATACCATTATGACTTCAGTACTGATTGAATTGGAGTTTCCATTGAATCAGTGACAAAAGACAATCCGTATTTTTTTCTTTAACAAAACAAACCCTTGTCATAAATAATGAAAAGATGTAAAAGCATTCTGAGATTGTTCAAACAGGACTGAGAGAAAAAGTAGTCTCTGCCTGCCAGGCAGTTTTCTGCCATCTGTCTACTCTATTTTTACACTGTCAAACCTCTTTGCATGATGTCATGCTCATGGCTTTGTGATTTCAGGTGCTTCATAAAACTGTCTGCCAGTTTTAATGCTTTAAGATATAATGGAAACAAGTTAAAGCATTAAGAAACATACAAAAAAGGTAAAATTTGTTTCACTCAGGATTTGTATTTTGTATCTGTCATAGATTTTTAGCCTAAGCATCTCCTGCAAGAAAGCTGTGCTCATTAACCCAGCTCCAGCTCATTAATGAAACAGTAAGTCACCCTTTTTGATTGGGAGAAGATGAACTCTAGACCGTGTGATGTATATATCGCGGCCTTCCACTGGTCTCTACTTTGATTCCCTTTTTCTCTGCACATCTCAGTGGGTGAGGGTTCCATAGAGCTTCAAAGAGCCTGAAAGAATGCTGTCTACTCTGTTCCATTCAATCTCTTCCTCTCACTTCAATGCAGAAACCCAATTACTGTCAGTCAAGTTCTCAGAAGCTCCTCAACATAATTAAAATGTTTAATATTTAATAACGAAACCGATGTCATTCAGAAATATTTTGTTGGCAAGTTTTATTTGTTAATTTAGGCAGTCTATAACTTTGACATTTGTTCATGTATACTTTATAAAGAGAATAAAGACAACCGTGCTGGACAGTGTATGTAGTTCTAAGAATAGGCCTTTTTTTTTTTAGAAAGCAGTGTAGAATGAAGCAGAGGCAGTATGTGTTGCTTGAGGGGACAGCGATTACTCTGATTTCATTGATGAAATGTGTAATACTCTTGGATTTAGGCTTCTCATAGTGCATTGGAAAACCCTCTTTTTATCGTTTGTCACTCTTACTCAACTTTTCTTTTGAGAATTTGACTGATCACTTTTTCCATAGTGACTTATAATGCATGGAACGAGCACATTCGATCAGCTTTTGTTTTCATTAGGATTTGACTAATGGACTTGGCATTTCCCAAAGATTATTGATTTTGTTTAAATGTAACATTTCAGAAGGTCTCAGAATTCAAAGTTTACATTATGTGCATGAAATGATGAAACTCCTACAATTTGTAAGAAACATTGGGCAAGTGACTTGAACACCTGTATTTGTGGCTTGGAGGAGCAGATTCAAACAGTTCGTATTTGTGTGTTATGAGGTAATATACATGAGATGCTACGTTTAAATAAAATCTTCATTTAGGTTGTCAAATTAATAATTTTTTTTTGCTGTTTTTTTTTCTTACTATTGAAACTGTTCTTTTACTGCAGCCATTACTAATCCACTACATTACAAACTTTCTTCCGTTCGTTTTGCTATATCTTGCGTCATCAGAAACCTGTGATTACCAAAATCCCATGATGCACCTCTAACATTCAGAATGTTTAGAAGATGCTTAGCTAGCAGTTCTCCCAGGATTTTCCAATTTTATAGAATTCCAGGATTAAAGTTTCTTGTCTTGGGATGAAGGTTTCTCTTATGTCTGAAGAAGTTTGTCTTATCTTCTGTCTGTTGTTCAGAATGCAGAACCTTTGTTCGTGTTGCCTGTATCTCTTTATTTCTCACTGCAAATATAAATATATTCCACTCTCTATACTTTAGAACCCTTCCCCCTTCATTAACTCCTTCCTTTCTGTGTGGCCTGGGGCAGCTCAGCTGATGGTTGATCCAATTGCTTCAGATCCTGTGGGATGAGTGGCCACACACAACCATGGGTTTTATGAAGATGGCTGGACGAGAGCTTTTAAAATGCTGCATTTTACAACCATTGAATTACCACTGCAATTTCCTGTTTTTTTATTTTTTTTATTTTTTATTTATGGGTGAAAGTCACTGAATAACAGCAAAAACGTTAATTATTTAATTTATTTAAAAATTAATTATTTATTTTAATACAGATGGTATGCAATTACGTGCTGCATCACATGACCATGCTTGTGACAAGGACTTTGGAGGACATGGGCTGGAAGTTTATTAACTTTAAATAGATCTGACTGTTTTTGTCATCACAGTCATTTTTAAAAACAAAAGTATATTAAACTACCACCATCCCCTCAAATTTGTGGTGTACAAATTCATTAAAAACTTATTACTGGACATCAAACACCCATTTGTAAATTCACAAGTATTTCAGAGGTATTTAAAAGCAAACAATTAAAAAAAAACACTGTTTTTTTTGCTCACGTCCCTCTCATATACATGCAGTCAGTGTACAGAAATGTGGCCTGCAGTCTTGGATTACTGTTGAACCCTGAATGGGCATGACCGGATCAGAGCTCTGCCAAATTTGAGAACCCACAGCCATAGATTTACTGTTGTGAATAGTTGTTACTGTATTCAGCCGATGCCAAACAAGCCGAGCTATGAATTCCACTGAGCTTATTATTAATGTAGCAAAGCAATAGGTGAAGAATAATATTTACTGAACCGGTACTGAATACTCTTTGGGAGTATTTGAGAGGATCGAATGGAGTACATTATATTTTTTCAGGCTTTGTGGCTGCAATAATTCTTCATTTTTGTGTAAATATGACATAGAATGCGCTTCAGTGATAATTAAAAGTATGGGAAATTTTGTTCAACCATTTTACGCTCAGGGATGTGGTCTAAGTATTTTTTTGTGTTGGATATAACTCTTGATCGATAGCTTTAAATTAAGAATTTAGTCACTACTTTTTTGTTTTATGATTTATTTCTTATTCCCTTTTTTGTATATTTATCTAGTAATTGTAATAGTTTTTTTTCTGCTGTATGCTGATCCAACACAGATTTTTGTGGGAATTCTTTAGAGTTCCATGTCGCTCTGAAAGCTAGAGCCATAGTTTCACTTCCAGAGTTTCCTTCCTTTTCGTCTACATAGCAACCTTTCAATTCTGTGTGAGATGTTTGTTTCTCTATTGTCTGATTTTTTTTTTTTTTTGGGACAGTAAGTGGATCATTTGCTTGGGTTGCCATGGTAACATCCTTGTTCAATTAAAAGTGCAGATAAATCACTTTAGAATTGTGCAGGATGCTAAATGCTAACATGTAAAGAGATACTTTTATTTTGGAAAAAGGTGAATGTGTTAATTTTATGCACCTGAGCTGTAATCTCATTATGAGTGGCTAGCTGACCACGAGCTAGATCCCTTCACCCAGTGACTAATGAGGGCAAATCCCTGCTGTCATCCCTGGTGCAGCATTAAACAGAAAATCCTTTCGAGATCAAATCACTAGCTTTCAAAGAATGCCTCTTATCTGACAACCACATTTTTACTAATGAATTAAATGTGTTGCATTGTACAAAAGTATTTTTTATAATCACACAAAAACATTTGTGTTGTTTAAACAATATTGTGAAAGCCCTCTCTCTTTTCTTTATCTATTGATTTTGTAGATATTACTTGTAGAATGTAGTAGTTTTTATGGCGTATTGTACCATGAGTGCCCCAAGCTTCAGCAGCACTTGGATTGGAGCATGTCCTAATGGGGTTAATGGGAGAAGCTGCTTTGTATTTTCATCAGCCACCAGTTCAGCTCTAACAGCCATGTCTGCTCTTTTTGTCTGTTTGAGAGCAAACCATTAGATAATTTTGACCTCCTGACCTCATTGAGCTGTTGCCAACAGGGCGAAATCCCCTCTCGACTGTTTGACGAGAGTCCGTCGCAAATAAAAAGAGACATATGGATTTGAAGGGCTCCATCAATACAGGGAGCTACAGTGGTGTTAAACAGGTGTAGTAGGACGATTCTCAACAAATCAAAGTCTTAATAAATGGTCTTTCGGTTAGTTTGGTTTCAGAGCAAGCTTAAATTATAAAAAAAAATTAGGTTATGTCATGAAATAAATGTTTATTTACGTCTCATGTAGAGTAGAACGCAGTTTTATTTTTTAATTCACTATTTTGCCTCTATATTTCAAAAAGGGCAGAGGGAAAAAAACGTACACATCACTACCATTTTTGATAATATTTTTGCTCACCATTCATTGACCAATTAGAAGTTAAACATTTACAATATATGGACTATAATAACTATAATAGATGAATAAGCTTGGTGCATGTAAAGAGAGATGGCTATTTATCAACAGGACTGGACAAGCAGCAATATTAAATACACTGATGCACTGTACTGCTTCAGAAACATTACTCCTCCCCTTTGTCTTTCCTCAAAGAGATTTTATTATTTTTTTAAATCAATGATCATTTAATCTCCCCTCCAGAACACTTGACTCAGTGCCCTCAGACTACATCAATGTCCCATTTCAGCTGAGACGCCGTGTTCTGTGATGCTCCACTGTGTGTGTACAAATCCTCTTTATTCTCTCTTCATCACTGTCTGTCTGTCACGCTTCTTTCAGGCACACCCTTTCTTTTTTGCGAGTGTTCATCCTTGGGTGCTCCTCATTTACAGCAGACACTGGGAAAGATAGACAAAGAGAAAAAAACATAATGTATCAAGCGATGGAGGGGGGCTTGGGGTTGGCGAGTTGAATTATTGATGTTGATGGCAGGCCCCTCTCTGCGGCGCTGTTCTGCTTCTGAATAATGGATGACGCCTTCTGCATGTGCACACACTCACTCAGCCATTTGTCTTGCCATTGTAACGTATGCTCTTCTGAGCCCGGTGGAGGGAAAACCAAATGCTCAACACTAAACAGTCAGCATATGGTCACTGTATGACAGGAACAGGCCAGTGATTAAGCTGCATCAGAGGAAACGCTGATGGTTATGAATATGAACAATGGGGTGCACCTTTTGGCCAGATTCTAAGTTTAGGCTGTGGAAATGTGCAAGCAGATTGTTTGGTTGGTCTTTCTTAATGTGATGAGGAGAATAGATGAGTCTTTTTCGTTCATGGCAAGAGGGATTATTTTACTAAAACCAAGATTTGAAGCTTGAAAATGTAGTAAAAATAATATGGATTGATGGTCATGTCGCGTGTTGTTGTATTTGTGTTTATTTAAACCAAATCAGTTTGGACAGAATTGACCAATTAGTCTCTATGATAATGCAGCCTACTGTGTTTGCTGTACCATGTGATTATATTTAGTTCCAGTGAATTTAAATTGTAAATTGCATCAAAGCAGCTTCAAAAAGAATAAATAAAAATAAATAAAAACTGGCTTTTTGTATCATAATAGTTTGTTCTAGTTTCTTTAGTGATGATAGTCTGTGTAGATTTCCAAAATATCCCACATTTTGGATAAGTTCCAATGCAGAAAAAGCAGGAGTTTTTAAAGAAATACAAGAGCCCGTTTGCTGTAGAAAAATTGTTATATAACATATATTTGTTTTGTTTAATATTGTTTTACTTTATAGATAATTAAACACATTTCTACAGGATCAATTTAAGCTGAGACTAATGTCTGAACACGATTTTATTTCAGAGAAAAGGGGCAAGTATTTTAACCAGATACTTGCATCACATTTTTCAATTCTTGCTGTTCAAGGGGTTTGAACCCATGACCGGGGTTAAGACTTTGCCACGGGCTAGCAAATTTAATAAAGATGTTTGTAAAAACAACTAATTAAATTTTAAGAGTTTGTTTCCAAAAGGTATTTTATTTTGCAGAAAAGTTGTTTGAGGAGAACCATACATTTTCTGTTAAAAACTTTCATGAAGCGTCTCAGTCATGTAAAGTTTTACTTTAAAAATAGATTTTTTTTTTCCTCCCCAAAACATAATAACACTGTGGTACATTTTTTTCACAAAAGCTATAAATCCAAGACATGAATACAAATGCTTTTTAAAAGCAATATGGGAAGAAACAACAACAACCAGGACTGCATTACACAGCAATTGCCCACGGAATATTGATTATGGGCTTTTGAAATGTGATTAAATGTGATTTGGCACTTTTTTTTTTTTTTTTTACCAAACCCTTCATTTTGTCATTTTAATGCTGTTTAGAAAGTTGCCACTGAAGGCTATCCAGGCCCCTAACTATTAGAAATAAAGTGACATGACAAAGAAGTGGAACTCTGGTTGGCCCAGATTTATTTGCAATCTTACTCATTGGCTATTCATGTAATCACAGATTTACTTTCCGAAATATTTAAAAAGTAAGTCTTGTATTTACGACTTGTCTGTGAATGGTTATGGAGGAATCATCCAAGCTCTTTGGCACCACTTTGAAATGCATTTACATGTCATAAAGTCCAGCGACTGTCATAATATCTAATGGATGCAGTTATACTTAGTCCATTGAGACTGTTAATAAGTATCGTAAGAGCTGCTCTTATACTAATGCAGCTTCCTCATTGACACAATAGAAGCTTGTTGATATATTATTCAGTATATTTCCCTGTTTCTTTTAGTCTAGAAGGGTGTCTCGGCTCACAGATACTGGCCTTACAGAGTCATCCATGTAAAAACTATGGGGTGAGAATAAGGAGCAAAAGCAATCAACACAAACTCTTCTTGCTAATTCTCAGCTTTTAATGAAGGCCTGCCACTTTCAGATGCACTGTCTGTCAGCACCAGAACAATCATGGGGCATGTACCACATATGGTCATTGCACTGTAAAAACAAAATATTTCTTTTTTTTTTCCATTTAAAAAAGAAAATATCATTTTGTAAGTTGTTTTAATTTTTTTTTAGTTGCCTTTGGTTATCACATTTGTCAAGCAATATATTTCATTTAATATTAATCAATTGTTGTCTCTCTTTATATAAGACACAGTCGTTCAAATATCTCATCAGCATAAAATTTAATGAATGAAGAATAAATAATATACATGAACTGTTTGACATTTAGAGAAGTAATTGTAGCACTCTTTGCATACATTGCTTTCCAATACTAATGAACTCTTAGCTCTTCAAAGCTGTAGAATAATTGCCACATTTTCTTTCTAGAATCATAATTGTGAAATATAATCTGACATTTGCATATGTTACATTTGCATATTTTCCACTCACAAAATCTCTTAAATGCATGTTTTCAGTCAATCTGAGGAGGGAAACAATTACTACATGTGAAATGTTATTTATTTATTTATTTTTTAGTAGAGAGATGTGTGATTTGATTTGACACTCATGAAGCATATTAGAAATTAATTAAAATCAACTTTCACAGATTATTATAAAAACACCAGTTATCCCACATACATTTAGTTTGTGTCTGTCATTTATTAGATATGGAACTGGTGGCTTTCATCAATCCTCCTTTGGAAAGCACAGTCAGAGCATGAATTAAGTTCTGTGAACTTTTTATTTGCTCTTAACATTTTGTGATGATTATGGAAAGTTGTTACATGAATGTTTTGCATCATTAACCAGTTGATAACTCGTGCAGAAATATATTTATCAGCCCAAAACTCTAGCATGCTAGCAGATGGCAGGATTCACCAGGTCAAAGAAAGTATGCATTCAAATTTTTAATTTATTTATTTTTTTTATAAAATGTCTTAAATGCTTAACAGCTATGGGAAAACAAGTTGTGTCGACTCAGTGTCACAGACACTGAGAAAACAGATATTAAGTAATTTCGAGGCAAGTGACAACACTGATTTGGTCCATTTGAAAAATAAATGGAATTGGCCCTCATTGTTCAATAGGATCCTCTTTAAACTTGTGTGAATTCTTTCTGAAGTCGGTTGTAAGCTGGTATGAATATTAAGCTTCTTGAGTCAAATCACATACTACATTGTTTATAAAACTTATAAATCTTGCTTATGATTTCTGTCGTAGCCATTGTATCTTATTTTCTGGATCATTCATGGGTCCTTAAACCCCTATAAAAAGAAATACCTCTGACCCATTTCCTTTTTTAAATGATCATAGCTTGATTGTGGCATTTATTCGCGTTCAATATTTGTTGTGCTTGAAATCTGGTTGAATCTGGTTCACAGGTGGAAGAGTTGGTCAGGATGCCATCAGCATCTCTTGGGTTGCTCTATGTACTTGATTGAACAGTAATGGTGCATTAAAGATGCTTAAGTGTGAAGAAACACTGCTACTCCCTGATGTCCTCTGAGTGATGTTTCAGATTTCAGATGTTTGTGGTTTGCAAAGTGCTCACTTTCAGACGCACTGTAAACACACAGTAGAAGAGAGCTGGTGAGAGCCATGGGTGGGTAATGGAATCACACAGAATAAAAACATAGGCTCTCTTCCACTTTCAATGATGTGAGTGTTCAACAGTTTGCAGTTCTGGTTTGAAATAAATTATGATCTAAAGAATTATTAGGGAAACTGTCCATTTTTACATAATAAAATGTACAATTAGCAGGAATTATTCAGATGGACCAACAGTTTTGAATTTAAGCTGAAATAGAGAGAAAAGACAGAAATCTGATTTGAATCTTACATAAACTTGGCTATCTATAATCCCTTTTCCTCATATTTCACATGCAAAACATTAGCATATGTCACAGTTGTATCTACTGATGTTTTATGATGTTTTCTGAATGATGTGCAGTTCCAAAAAAAGGGGCTTTTTTACACTAATCTAATACAGAAACTGGCTCATATAGAGGATGTTAAATAGTTGAATCCATTTCAAGTTTTGACACCATTTTGAATGTTTATGTTCTATCTGATACACACTGAAAGCCAGTTAAACCCTTCCTGCCATCAATAGTCTTAAGACAGTATTCCTTGTCCAGTTTTATTGAAATACAAGTGTGAAATATAAAAATATACACTATACTCGCTTTAGCATGCACAGTTGTGTTTAATGGAGTTGCCTAAAGTATTATGATGCATGATAATATTTTACTTATACATTTAAGATTTCCATGCCCTATACACTTGCATGTTTATCATAAAATGACCTTATTTGTAGAATAAAATTGTAAATGTAACATGTGAATAATGTATTTGTGATTTAAAAAGGGTCGGCAACACAATATTTTCTTTAAACTGTACACAAAACATTAGATACTGCCACAAGACTTACAATTAATTTCTAAGTACTCTCAATGAGGCCTTGAGTTTTTAACACAAGCATAACAAGAGCAGCCGCATGCAGCTGAACTGAGCTTCAACTGTTCCAAATTCTTTCCCACATTATTGGTGCACAGGAGGAACATTTAAACACCCTTGATTCTTAAGGGGTCATGCAGTAAAAGTGCAAGCCATTCCCATGTGACCATTAAACCTTAAATATGTGGCAACACATTTAGGAGTTTTTGCAAGTCTTACCATAACCTGTATAAACAAAACTCTTTAAAGGGACAGCAGCTCATATATGAGAAAATACCAATCATATATTGATTTACTAATTCATGTACCTTTAAAGGTACAATGTTTTTGCTTCTTGAAGTCTAAAATCCATATCTGTGAATCATGGACTCATGTGTTGTATGGTGTCCCATTAGTGCGCAACACAATGCAAATCAACTTTGCGCATGGAACTTCAAATGGCAACTTCAAATTAAAGACGACTGCAAATCAACTGAAACAAAACATGTAATTTGAGTTTTTTGAATTTGCAGTAGCTATTCTTGATTTGCAGTAGCGTTGTATGCGCAAAGTTGGGTTGCGTTGTGTTTTTGTTTTGCAGTAATGATGTGCACTAATGGGCTCTAGTCTAGCATGTTAACCAGCTCACTAGCGCCCCCTGTTCCTTTTTTGCATTTATGTTGTAGGATGTGTTGTGCGCTAATGTGCCACTGTAGTGTTCTAATGATGTAGGTGGTAGACGCTACGCTGTTACAGCTGATCATATTTATATTTAAGTTACAGGACTATCATTTTTGTTTTATTGGGAAATCATTGACTGCAAATTCCACCATTCTTATCTTGTTATGTCGCTTCAAAAGGGCACTGGATCGCAAACAACTGATGCCCCCACACAGAAACCCAGCTCAAAGTATGAATAATGTTCTGTTGAGTGCTTCATGCTTGTGAGTCGGTGTTGAATTGGGGCACACACATCTGGCTGATGAATTGAATCTAGAGTCTCATTTGCACAGATGTGATGCATCAGCACCTCTCTTTCTCTGCTCTGTTAGCTGCCTGCTGTGGAGCTGCTTCTGATTCCAGTCAGGTCCGCAGTTCTTTCAGACTCATTTATCTACTGGGCTATACTTTTCAATCTTTGAAGCTGTGATTTGATTATGCAACGGTTATAGAGACAACAGTGAGTGAGGATTCTGGAGAGGTGCTCTGCATTTGTGACAGGAATAATCTGAATCTGTGGCTCTGTGTAGATCTTAATGCTCGATTTTTCACTCAAGTTTTTAAAAATTTTTATGCATTTATTTTTTCGTGTGTGTGCGCACATTACAAATATTATGTGAATCATTAGTGTGGTGTGAAAGGAAGGTACACAGAAGTTTGCAGGGGATGCTGTAACTTAATAGTGGAAATAAAGATGGATGTGAATTCAGGTGAAGGTGATTGCCAGTTTTGTTGAAATTATATTTTGATTGGAGCTGCCATCCTTTCAACCAAATGATGGTATGATGTAAATTGAAGAAAGCAATAATTTTACCTGAGTCTGAGCTATAGCTGCAGCATGTTTACAGAGGTGTGTGTGTGGACCCTGAGTTCGATCATGACTCATGTTTCCATATCTGTGAGCACCTTTTTGTATCTTTTACATTTTAGAGGCTGAAAAGTGTGACATGATCAATCAGGTCGTAATTTTTGATTTACGACCACATTTTAAAGCAACCTAAGTCATATTTTGATGCAGGCTTTCATGAAAATATCCAATAAAGGTCACATATTGTAAAAAAAATTAACAAAAGGTGTGGTTACACTGCTACTGTGGAATTTCACCGTATCTGGTTGCGAATATGGGTGGGTCTGGAATTCACAGTATAAACATCTAAATGATAACAAGGCAATCTCTAATCCACGTTATTGCAATACTGACTTCTTACTGAGTATTCAAGAAGCTCATCCATGTGTCTTCTCCAATCCGGTGGCTCAAGTCGCAAAACCACTGTTGAACTTTCTGTCCAAGCTAAGTCCAACATTCAAGTCAATGGATTTTTTTTCGTAGTGTGACTGCCCATTAGCCCATGAGAGAGACTCAAGATCATTCAAAACACGGATTTGTGGATTGGAATAAAACATTGATGAATTGGTTACAATTTTATTATTTTAAAAGCTATTTTAATATGTTATCCAGTTTGTGTAACTTTTTTATTTCTTTAGTGGTTCTTTCCAGGTGTGAGGGTGCTTTGTAGCACTTTTTCTCTTTAAAGAACCCCTTAAGCTCTTCTCTGGTTTTTGAGGTGCTCTTCTAGAACTTTGTTAGCATAAAGGAACTGTCTGTACTTTTTCAAAAGTAGTTCTTTTTAGTTTTTAATGTGCTCTATACAGATGCTGGTCATATATTTGGTCATATATGTCATGCTAATGTTTATTTATTTCATACATTTAAGGATTGGTTCTAAATATCACTTTGAATGTTAGAACTAAATAGCACCCTTGATGGTTGGTTCTAAACAGCACCTTTGAATATAAGTGCTAAATGGCACCAATTTCTTGCATCAATTCCAAAAAAAAAACATTTGAAAGGAATGAAGTATTCTTGCATAAGAGTCTAGACACTGGATGTCAGAGGTGTTTTCCAATGTTCTCCTTAAAATGCATTGTTTAATTTTATTCCAACTCTCACAAATAATGAAGCTAAGCTCCAAGCATGCCAACATTCCTTTACTCCATGAGAAAGTTGCTCTCAGCTGCAGTGGGACCAGAGAGAAAGCATTGTAAATAATTTTGCATGGAATCCAGATCGATGTGGCATGTTTGCTCATCTGACAGAGCATTAATAAAGGCAGTGGACACGGAGGAATTGAGACCGGTGCTCTGTTTGTAAATCCTTTCATTGATGCATGAAGATGAAGAAGAGCATATTCTGGAATAGAAATTCAGCCTATTTTTGGGTTGCGTCATTTATCTTCATTAGCTATTAGCCTTTCAGTTGCGCTTCACATCTAATCTGTTCACATCTAAGAACTGATGGAACAATGAAAGCATCATTTTAAATTTTAAAGGTTAAATGTTTTTGTTTATTTAAGAAGAATATTTATTTTCAGGGTGTGCAAGTAACTTTGTTCAAGCACTACTGTCTAAACCCCATAAGAGGAAACTACCCTTCATTTCTCTTGACTTGTAAGTCAGGAAGAGCACAAACATCTTCAATCTGCTGTGGATTATTTAGCAATTTTCTTAAAAGGTATTTCTTGTACCTTTTAAAAAGAAACTAACTCTGCAGTGAATAAGGATTTATACATTGGTTGTTCACAGACGTAACAGACACTAGACACTGAACTACTTTCACTTTTTTATAAACGTTATAGTTTGAATGAACTAATGCAAGTGTATGGAATACTATGAATGTCAAACGCTGAACAAAACAGCCCTTTGAATGTATAGTGTACAGTAGGGATAGGACAAAAAAAATCGATTCAACTAACCATCGCGATTTATTTATTTACGATTTTATTTTCAAATGTTTTTTTTAGAACCAGAATCTAAATTAATTCATATTGAATACATTGTTTTATTTTAGCGCTTACTCATAAATTAAGCGGACAAAAAATCGAGAAAGTAAGAAAGCGAGCTTACTAGCAAACACGAAAAATTGAAAATGGCGGAAGGAAGGACAGCAAGAGATATACAGCCTGCACTATCACACTTTAAATCCAAAGTGTGGAAAGACTTTCAAGAACACTTTCAAGAAGTATTGCTCTGTTGGACATTTAGTGGCTGTTTGTTTATGCTGAAATATTTAGTTAGTTATAAACTGAAATAAAACCGGAAAAATGCTAAAATGTTTTTTTTATTGTGTATATATTGTGTACTATTCACTTTTTTCCATATGGTCTAGAGAGAAATCGCTACACGTTACAATATTGAATCGCAATACTTGTAGAATCAGAATTCTTTAAAAAAATCTCAATACATATTGTATCGGCACCCAAGTATCGGAATTGTATCGAATCTGGAGGTAGGTGTATCATCTCATCCCTAGTGTACAGTGTTTCCATGCGATCAAACTAACATTTTAATGTTTATTATCTTTGTTGAACATATTCTGGTCATTATTAACCACTTTATTAAACCCTAGTATTTCCTAACTTTTTAATAACCTTTCACAGCATCTAAATAAATGTAGCCTATTTGGCAGATAGGACATAAATATGGAAAGTCAGAGAGCAGAGCTTTCTTCCAAAGATCAAGTTACTGCCCCTTAGCAAGATTTTGCAGTAATACAGAAGCTGTTTTACTCAATGTTTATTAATGCAAAACACAAAGTGTATGAAAAGTAGTTCGTTTAAGATTCAAATCTAAATTAGCACATGAAACAATGTTATCCATACATCATTCATGAAAAATTAATGAAAGAAAGGACTAATGTAGCAAAACAATCTGAAAAATTGTTTTGTTGTGGCTCTTTGGTAAATAAAAGCCATCCATTAGAGAACCAGGAGAAGGAAAACTGTAAGGATCTAATTTCTATCGGGAGCAGTGGTCTTGCAGCAGATTCCAGCAGTGATGTGTGTGTTGATGGAGGCTATTCATTTTGATGAGAGATGTACTACTATAGGAAATCTGCACTCTTCTGAGATTGAAGATATGATCTTTGTCTTCTTTCATTAGTGTTCCGCTGAATGGGACCATTTGGTTGTTTAGCGTTGCTTTAATGGGCTTGCCTTGATTGATCAAATGAGATAAAGACATCAACAACCAACAGTCCTCTTAAATGAACCAAAGTGATTTGAAACACGACTGCACATGTAATAACTGCAGTAATATTTTTATAACCTTTAAAAAAGCCTTGGAAATGTAAAACTATAGGAGATGCTGAATCATAAGATAAACTGTGAAAATAATTATATTCCTCCATTTTAGCACTATCCCTTCCCCTTTATAGTGAATGGTAAGAAAATATTAACAGATTTACTTTACAATTTTGAAACTGCCACACAAAAAAACAAACCTACGAGTAAAAGTGATGCGTTTGAAGCATCTGCATAAAAGCATTGTATAAATACATTTGACTTGATTTGCTCATAAAGCTGGATCCAGTGATAGAGGGGTAAAATGAGCTTTGTTTTGAAAAGAGCACGCCATCTCAAGAATCCTCTGTATTAAACTAGGATTATTGATTTCTTTTGCTGGTGCATATGGCACGCGAGGCGCAGAGTGTTTTTCACTGACAGTCTGAGTATTGATCCCATGTCTCTTCCCACCGCGATCAAAGAGCGAGCTTTGGCTCCTCATTAATCTGTTTCAGCACTGCTTGCATGCAAGCACACTGTAGGGATGGGTTTAATAAATGATGAACAAGTAGCATCACCTTGTTGTCAAATATCAGTCAATTTGCCGGATTGTGAGGTCTTTCAGATGAATAGACATGGGTGCATATCTGCATAAATTAAGCCCTTGTTGTGCAAGCAGTTTTGGCCTAATGTATGCATTTTACATGGAAAAATATTGTGATGGAGAGGTGGACAGATTTTTTGCCCTTGGTCGCCTGTTGTTTTGACTGCTTTTGAAAAGAAATCTATCAAGGAAGGTTAGGAGGACCGCCCAGTGCTAAATGTCAACATGTGCTGCTCCCAAAACTTGTTTAACATCATCATTTTGTGTAGAATGTAGAAGGGTAGAACTCCTTAAGGTCTTTTTGGTTCTTCACCAGTTCTTTATGGTTTTTGATGAACTGGTAAAACACTTTGTTAGTGTAAACAAACTGCATGGCCTTTTTGGCTTTTTAGTAAAGTAATTGTTTTAATGTGATGTGTACAAATGCTGGTCATATTTATCATGCCAAAGTTTATTTAGTTCACACATTTGATGGTTGCTTCTAAATAGCACTTTTGAACATTGTTTCAAAATCACGCCTTTGAAAAGTCTACCAAAAAAGGTCCCCCCCTATGATTATGAGCCAAAGAAACAGATTTGGTTCTATATAGAACATTTAGAGTATAGCAACCCATAAGACTTCCACATAGAAGCTTGAAGATTCTTAATACCGATCTCCAAGCCATCTCATGAAGATGTGTGTGAGAACTAGGGGTGTAACGGTTCACGGTATGTATTGAATCGTTTCGGTACGGCCTGTTTGGTTCGGTACACTTGCGTACTGTTTCGGTATTCGGTATTTGTATTAAATAATATAAATGTATTATTAGCGCGATATTAAGCGCAGTGGAACCATGTTCCTAGGCGAGTTTCCGCACGGACGCTATTGAGGGACGTGCAGCTCTACTGTGCGACACTCAATAGCGTCCGTGCGGAAAATCGCCTTTGGCTTCCCTGTTAAAATACATAACGGGGATAGACGAGTGGATAAATTTATAGTTGTATGCCGACATTGTTCCACGGAGATCGGGCAGACAACACATCTAACATTTTCTACTGCTGGAGATATTGTCACTGCAACCAGATCTATGCTCTCTTCAGAAAATGTGGATAGGTTCATCTTTTTAGCCTAAAACTTGAATAGTTAGTTTTGTTTATATACAAGCTGAAGCTGTTGCTAGTGTTAAAAGTTTTCAGGTCCTAACTAGTTGCAGTATTTCATTTTTTATTTAAAAAAATTTGTTTTTCTTTATAAAGAGTGCAATTTATTTAAAATATCGCCCAAATGTGTAACTTTTATTTATTTTATGCAAGAATTATATTGTGTATTGGCAGCTTTTCAAAATAAAGATTATGTAAGTTCTTATTTTTTGTACCGAACCGAATTAACCGAACCGAACTCTCCAAGACACTGTACCGAACCGAATACGATTTTAGCGTACCGTTACACCCCTAGTGAGAACTATTGTAAAGTTAAATATTAAAGACGGAAGAATTAACCGAAAATTTGCCTACATTGCAAGAGTAATGTACTAATGCGTTACGAGTTATTTGATTTTCATTCACTTTCCTCAACTAGGTTGTGTTTAGTAATGTCTAGTTCCAGATTAAGTCCTTTAGCCGTTAAGTTTGTTTTGAAGCTGTAGCACTACCCCACGCTCTCCTGAATGTTCAGGCTTCAATAGTGTTTGGAGCTGCAGGCACTTTTCAAGGTGGAACAGCTGGCTCACTCCGGTCACAATCTTATAATAATACTCATGTAAATAGCAAGGCCTGAAGTATTGCAATGTTGCATGTAGCGCAAGAAAATGAGCATTTGGTTATAGAAAATATTCATTCTTTTCTGTTATGGTGCTGAGAATATAAGCTTGGCTTTTTAGTTTTACAGTTCAGGCTAACGGCTGTGCATTGGTGGGTTCTGTTTTTATATTGAGCTATAAATCACGACTGGAGTGTGTTGCCATATCAACTTGTAATTTAGCAGCCAATATTACTTGGGCGCTGTTGCTTTGAGAGCATAAATTTCTCTGTGATTGGTGACCATGATCTTCTGCTCTGGCTAGTGATGTGTATGTGTGGGAATGGATGATGTCATGGACTGTACAAATAGAATTTGTACTTCCATGTGGTGAAAGTGTTATCACTGAGTGTTGGGTAATGACCGGAAAGACTGTAACATGAGGCAAATCATTGCATATTTTTCACTGTTATTAACTGAATGTGTTGCTCTGGTTGTAGGTTGCTCCGAGTGCTGCCTCAAATGTCTAAGTGGGATTCCATACGCCTCTTTGATTGCCACCATCCTGCTATACGCTGGCGTGGCACTCTTCTGTGGCTGTGGGCATGAGGCTCTCTCTGGCACAGTCACCATCCTGCAGACGTACTTTGATGTATCCCGCTCTCCTATCGATGCCCTGGACGTCTTCACCTTGTAAGTGTCTTCATAAAACTGAAAGAAAGCTTTCATTTGCCATGAACCTAATTTCTTTCTATGACATAATTTTAGCTTTAAGGTTATTAATGTGCAATTACATTTTTCCAAAACCCCAGTTAATACGATTTAATGACTTGGAGTAACATAATTGTTTACTTGCTTAAACAGTGGATACAAAACACAGCTCTATAGAAGAATCTGACTGGTGTGTTGGTTGGGGTGTCAGGGTTTGGGATTCCCTGATGAGCACAGAACAAGAATAAACACTTCTTTATTTTAATTTTTGTAAAAAATAAAATATATATAAACATTTCAGGCTGAAATAGAATGTATACAATTCTATTAAGCTTAATTTTGACGTAATTTGCTCAGTTACATTTCTTTTCTTGGGGAAAAAGCATTATATAAGCATTACTGTGAACTCGCTGAACTTTGCATTTCTTAGAAACAAAGGAGAGATTTAGCAACTGTTGTTAATTACTGGAGGAAGATATTTTCCCACACATATTTTTAAGAATTGAAGAGCAGTGAAACTCTTCTGCCAGAACGAAGCTGCTGAATGTGGTTTTGGCATTCGTCCCATTGAGAGAATGAACTGTTGTGAAACGGCAGCAGTACACCTGCTCTCCGGAACCATAACGGAGGGGAAGAGCAGAAAAAACTATCATGACTGAGGAAGATCTAGAATGAATAATAAAGTATTACTATCAAATGTTTTTTTCTTATAAAAAGAAAAGGATTTTCACACCAATAATGATCATTTTATTAAAAGTTAATATTTGGTACACAATCAGATACAAAGATAAAATTTCCTGTAGTTCCTCACCTGTTTGAAGGCTTGGGATTCGGGCACACGTGGGTATTTGGCAAGGGGATCAAATACTTATTTTATGCAATACAATGGGTATTTTTTTTTTTTTTTTATTCACTTTACAATGTGTCGTTCTGGATTTGTTGAGTGTCTTACAGCTGAGGTGCACTTATAATTGAAATTTCTTATTCTTTATACATTAAGTATTGTTAAATACAGTGGTACCCCGAGATACAAAATTAATCCGTTCCGGGGTGGCTTTCGTATCTCGAAGCAAGTTTTACATGTAAAACGCCTAATCTGTGCAACGGCTCTCAGAAACGACCGTTTAAGTTGATTAAAAAAATTGGAAAACCTGAGAAAAATCAAGTAATGTTTCTACAATCCTTAAATCTACACATTGTTAATGTAATAAAAGATTATAAAACACAAGAAAAATATGTAAAATGTACACAAATGTAAAACCTTACCTTGAGAGTGAAACTATGAGGTGGAACGGATGGCAGAAAACATTACGACACCTTGACTCTAACGTTTGTTATAGTGCATTATTGGTAATCTATACATAATGTTTCGCTTGATTTAAACCGATTTAAAGTGTTTTAAGGCGTATCAGCCCCTTAAAGCACACTTTCTTCGAAGGGAGATAGGGGACCAGGACCCGGAAGCGCAGTACGACGTCAGACTTAACAAGCGGATAATAGAGCAGACCCGTTTGTGTTTCTTTGTATCTCAAACATTTTCCCGTGAGACCTTTTGTATCTCAAACATTTCGTAACTCGAAGCATTCGTAGTATCTCTGGGTACCACTGTACTTATTTGCCCCACTTTAACATACAAGTTTGCAAACACTAGGTGAGTTGAATGCCAATGCAACAATAAATTAAACAAAAGTTTGATGTAGCGGTCAAATCTGATGTAAATGTGAATGTAAAATAAAGCTTGAAGCAATGTGAATGATTAAAAGCCTTTATAAGAACTGCATAGAAGTTGGGGTAGCAAAGGTTGATTTTGTTAGTTTTTTTTTTTATACACTTGGTGCTGAGATTTGACTTTTCGAAATAATTGATAAATTTCTGGCTTGCTCCTCCTTAGGATTGATATCTTTAAGTATGTAATCTATGGAGTGGCAGCAGGCTTCTTCGTCTATGGTATTCTGCTGATGGTGGAGGGATTCTTTACCACAGGAGCCATCCGGGACCTCTATGGGGACTTCAAAATCACCACCTGTGGACGGTGTGTCAGTGCCTGGGTAAGAACATTGAAAGCAGTGTGAAAATGTAAGAGAAGTGGTATACGATCAGAAGAAGCGGTCATTACACACAAAGATGAAAATTCAAAAGGCTTTCCCAAAAAAGGCCAAATTGAAGGTAGAATAGATGACTAATCTTCACTAAATGAAGGAAAATTAAAATACAATTTTAATTTTCCCTCCTACAGTGTGTTTGTAAACAAAAATAAACAAATACGTTTTAAAAACTACATATGAACAACATGATACAGTGGCTGCGATCTAAGCTTCAAAATATTGCTGTTTTATCATCAAGCATTAAAATCCAGAGAAAAACCTAGGCTTAATTTTTAGCAGAGAAGGATTCTTTATTTGCACTAAAATTAACTTAATTCTGTCTGTTGTACTTTTACCAAAATAGAATGTTATTGCTCTGTATTGGTTTTGCAGTTGTGTTTTGTTTTTATTTACATTTCACACAAAGCACCAATAGGGGTTTGGCCCAAGTAATGTGCATGTTGCCAAACATTCGTAGGAAACCAGTCTTTTCAATATTATTATAAATGATGGCTATAATAATAACCTAGTACATAAAAATGAACTAGTAAAATAAGATGAATGTGCTAAATAATTATATTAAAATGAATGTTTGGCAACACTGAAAAAAACACATCAATTAGTCGGTTTGGAATATTCTACTGAATCATTTTTTTTAAATATTGCAATAAACTGCTACAACAGTTTAAATGGAATACTTGCTTTATAGTTGAACATTTGCAAAGATGCTATTTTTGGGTTGCCATTTAATTAAAAGGATGCATTGGTTTTCATTGAGAAATGTGACTGTCCCTCTATTTTTCAGTTCATCATGCTTACTTACATCTTTTTGCTGGCCTGGCTGGGAGTCACAGCTTTCACCTCTCTTCCAGTCTTCATGTACTTCAACATCTGGAACAACTGTCAGAACATCACTCTGTTGGAGAACTCAAATTTGTGCTTTGACATGCGGCAATATGGTGGGTGCTTGATGGTTCAGTGTTCTATTGAAGTGAAAAAAACAAGCACAAAGCAGTGAATTATACTGAAGAGCAAGCACAGAATCATTACCATTTCTACTACACCTCTTTTATTTGGTTTAGTAATGACTAATAAGTTTTAAACTACTTTTCAAAAGTCAAATGAATGCTAAAACATACACATTGAGCGATTTGATACAATGTCTCTGATTCAGTGTTTTTTCCACTCAATTAAAGCCTTATATTTACAAACTTGTATTAGCCAACACATCAGAACTACTGAAACCTGTGGAATTCACAGCATGTACTACATCAAATGAGCCTAAGATATTTTTTGCATCCATAATTAATAGTTAAAAAAGGAAAATTTGCAGTGTGTAGCATGATTGGATAATATTGCAAATCAGTACAGACATTTTTGTGCTAATTTGTCATTATGAAAAGGCATCAAATATTTTAATAGCATCATTTTATTCAATGAAATTTCAGGAATAATTGGAATTGGAGAAGGGAAAACACTGTGCACCAGTGATGAGAACTTCAAGAGGATGTGCGACTCCAATGAGGTCAGTCTACAGTTCTGGACAGTCCCTGTTCTATCCCATCCAGTCCCATGCCTCTGCTGCTTTTACAGGCTGATCATCACAGCATAAAAAAGGTTTCTCTTACGACAGAGGAAAAATAACATATAATAACTTATTTTACATAATTTTTGTGGTCATGGGTTTAGTTTCCAATGTTTTAAAAATGTAAGGTCACTGACACATCAGATATCCACTAATCACGTATCTGACCATATGAACCTCAATTTGAACAACCTTAATATAGCAGACTTCAACAGCAATAGTTTCAGAGTAAAAACCCGATCAAAGTGTGTCCAACTCCTCTGTGCTTACTCACAGAGTAATGGGACACATGACTATCCTGTTAAAGCCATATACTCATAGACATTCAAAAGTTCTCTTGTTGGTGCTACTCAACAATAAACTTCAACAAACCCACTAGAGCCAAGAACATTATTTTAGTCTACGTTTACTAGTCATTGTGAATCGTCTCCTTTTAAGTGCAAATGTGTCATTTCAGGCACAACGGGAAAAAAAAAAATCTGATTTTCTCCCAAAAATCTGAATTGGGCATAAAACCAAAAACTGCAGAGGATTGTGTTCATACAGTAACTTCCAATATGTTCATAGACTGTGAAAGAGTAAGAAGAAGCACCCTTGCCTCACATCATCATTTTCAATGCTGACATAACCACACACTTAACCAAGTTTCAAATCCCAATTTGTTCTTGTGGCTGATCCACGGGGTCTACTTGACGGGGTTGAGTTTAATGTGGATGCATTGTTTGGATTGCACTTGACACATTTGACAGCTGATGCTACTTGCAGTTGAGAGGACGAAACACAGCCATACTCTTTGGATTGTTTATGCATGTCAGACCTCGACTACAACTCGCACAAAGATCCATGGTCTTTTTCTGAGGCCGCTTGGAGGTCTATGAAACGTTTCAGCTTTTCTGGGCACATATCTGTTCCTCTGAGCTGCACGTAAATGTTCAAGTTGGAAATCTGCTGTTCACTTTATGTAAATATACATGTGTGCTCGGGAACAGTTACAGAGGACATGATTAACAGGGTTTGGGTATGGCTTGTAAGGCTGCATGACTATCTTTGCAGTGGTGATCTGAGGAAAATCAAGTACAAATCTAAAATGAATTTGAGTATTGGTCACATGAACTTGAAGAAAGAATAAATATTTATATCTTGTAAAGTACTATTTTACAGTAAACCTGAAATGTACATCCAATGTGGCTCCCTCTCTCAGTCTGTTTCTTTGTCTGTCTTTCTCCAGCTGGATCTGACGTTCCACTTGTTTGTCTGTGCACTTGCGGGGGCTGGCGCTGCAGTCATTGCCATGGTGAGCTTCATAGCTCTCTTTTCTCTCCTTTTTTATCGTCTCTCTCCATCAGTTCAACCCTGAGTCTAAATGATCTTTAAGTGGAAACAAATTGATTTATGAGCTTAATTAAGTCAAGTGAATAGTCTTGGTGACACCTGTGAAGGGTGGTGAAATCTAAGCAACAACGAACTGTGTTTTCCACAGTGAAACACTAGTTTATCATCAGCATGCTATCAGGAAGGAATATGTGGCTTGTCTGATATGCAGCAGACATTCAAGGCCTCTTAGAACATACAGAGTGAGCAAAGACAGACGGTGGGAGACGAAGACTCAGCATTGGAAAGGCTGGAGGTGTTGTTGCCATGGAAACAGCAGCAGAGAGGGAAGGAAGGAGAGAAGCTTGTTTGGAACAGTGATGCGTGATTGCGAGGCACCATTTTCTGCAAAACAGCCTTTTCTGTGTATTAGCATTAACCACAGGAAAATGGTTTATGAGAATCGATCGAAAGCATTGGGATCTTATTCTTTTGATAAAGACTGTGCCCAGTTTCTTAGTCGCTAGAAACTGCAGGGACGGATGCTCAATGTTCCTGCAGCAATTCAGACACAATGCATTTGTTTCATAAAGGCAAAAGTCTGGACTCATTTATGAAGCTATTACAGCCCACTTAGCTTCCTGATAAGAAATGTTTACATGCTAATTACTTCTAAACATAGTCCACCGAATTAGATAATTATTTCATGATTCTATGATTACATCATACCTTTCAGAGAACGTTGCAGCAGACTTGCAGTTTTTTGTTGGGTGCAGCAATGATGTCATCTATTGGTGCAGACTGGAACTTCAGATAATCAGTTACCCAAGAGCCCTCCTGTGGCTTCGGGAAGGAAGTGCAGGAGCTTTTTAGATCTGCAAACGCATATGAAATAATTTGTTCAAATTACAATTTCACCCAAAAATAACAATGTATACTTATTATATATTTGACTATACAGTACTTATTAGTTACACCTTCAATACAGGTCTTGATACGCTTGTCTTCAGAACAGTACTTGGGATTGAGTGTTTCGGGCTTTCAATTATGGTTTTCTACATCCTTTGAATGCAACATCTCTATTTTACTTTTTCCTTTTGATCATCTCAAACAAAGCTGCCCATTCTCCTTAGACATCAAATGCCAGTCACAGATTGTTTTTCTATTTTTGACAGTATTGGATCAATTCCAGTAAATCAGCCATTTGTAAAAGCACCAAAAAGCATTCCATGTTTAAAGTCACATGGGTTGGACACACTACCCCTGAACAATGTGGAATTTCACCACAAGTGGATGCGCCCTCTAGGTTCCAACCCACACAACAAACGTCATTTAAAAAAAAAATAATAATAATTGCCATATAGCTTGTCTAAATTTTAACAGGGTGCTCTCTAATCTACTTTAAAGCTATACTGGCATCCTAAAATTGTACATTTGGTTCATATTGAGTGATCCAAAGAGCTCACGGCTCGAGGTGCATTACGTGACACGTATCGCAGGCCTTCCAGCTGGACCTTCTATCATTATGACTGTGGCTTTAGACTTCATTCAGAGTGCAAATCAAAGTGACCTACCAATAGGTGACCTGTGTCCGATATTTTCCTGATAGTTATAGAAACATGTTGCTATGGCATTTTTAGTTTTTAGGAACTGAAAGGTAAGTGTTACAATTCTGAGGCAGAAGCAGGAAGATAAAACCAAGACTGATGTGAGGTGCAACAAAACGGATCTTACAATTCTCTGTGTGTATATTATTATATAATAATAGTGGACAGTGCGCAGGACATGTAAGCGCAGTTGCGCAGGGCGATGTAGGTTTGAGTCTCGAGCCTGTTGTCTTTCCCATCCTACCCCATTCTCTCTCCGCCTTTCTTCCTGTCTCCCTCGACTGTCCTGTCTGTTCAAAATGAAAAACCAATAATTTATAAAAAAAAAAAAAAAAAAAAAAAAAAAAACACTGACTATCAATACAAGCATCTTAGCGACATGCCAGCTTATCATCGATGTCTTACAGTACTTTATATTAGTGGTGGTGTGGGGGGATCTTATGGTCTGTGATGTAAAGACACAGCAAATACCAGATCTACTTTTTTTTTGGTGCATGTACAAAATGTAATTGTACTTCTGTTCAAATGTGATTTTGATAAGTGTCTCTTTATTGAAGGTTTGCTTAAAGGTGCTATATTATGCCCTTTTTAAAGCATTAATAATAAATATTTCAGCCCTCTATATTAGCACCGCATAGTCAGTTAATTTTTAAATTCAATTTTCTTCTTAAAAAACGCCTTTGAATCTTATTTTAGGCCTCTGCAAAATGCACGGTTTACCTTCGCCACATCCCTTGCTGACCAATCTTCACCTGTCAGTCAGAATTCAGCGCTGTGTTAAAGCATATTAAATTATAATAGACAGAAAATTCTTATTTGTGATTTGTGAATAGTGCACTTTTATTCAGAGCAGGCAGCACGTTTTCTCTGCATAGAGATGAGCTGTACTACGGATTACTCTGATTGGTCAGTGGAGGATGCGGGGAATTATAAATGGTGGTAGGGAGCATAGAGTCGTTTTCAGCTCACAAAAAAGCAATACAGGATTGGATACACATGCATGAAAGATTCTGAATAAAACTTGAGGCATGTTTATGATAACAGATGCTTGGAAGGTCAGAAATGTTGAGTTTACATAATATGGCACCTTTGAAAATGCACTGCAGATTGAACTCCATGGTGAATTATGTGATGAACAGAAATATTTGAAGGTAAATTACTTATCCCTCTTCCTTTCTCTTTTCCAATGATTTAACTTGCTGTGGTAGGTGGTGGCTGTGTCTATCCTCATCCATAACCGTGTCATTCTGAGCTCTAAGAACTCAGGGAGGTACTGCACACGTTTCTGAAGCCGGCTCCGTGATGTCCTCTGAGACTGGGTCTCCAAATCTTGACAAACTCTGAGAACTCCTCCACCACATCTACTTTTGCAATGACCTCCCTTAAACACCTTGATTGCAAAAAAAAAAACACCCTTTCTGTTATATATTACGTATAGTTTCATAAAGTGGTGATTTTTCCACCCCAACCTATTTACAAGCGATAACACATGTGTGAACTAACCTGGCTTTTATTCTTCCTCAACGGGATCCCACGTCTAAACCTAACACTAACCCTCCGCTCTAACCCATGTGTTGCTATAGGTCCACTACCTGATGGTGCTGTCAGCTAACTGGGCCTACGTAAAGGACGCCTGCCGGATGCAGAAATATGAGGACATCAAATCCAAGGAGGAGCAGGAGCTTCACGATATCCACTCCACTCGCTCCAAAGAGCGTCTGAATGCGTACACATAAAGCACACACTTTATATAAATATGTATACACACAGAACAAGCATGCCCTTCCCTTCCCTGAAAACATGTGTATATATATATATATATTATAAACTGAAGAAAAGTTAATTTCCATGGGATCAGCGGGAGGTAATGGATGGGATGGGGAGGTAAAACAATGCCAGGAATGGGTGCAACATGGACAATTGGTCCAAAGGCATGAAACAATTCTATACCAACCCAGTACCTTGATTCACATTCAACCCAGTAGATTCACATTTGATCATCGTTTTCATTCACCCTTCATACACCAACTGAGTGGCTTCTCTTTTTGTACCACATACTTTTTGGTATTATCGCGGTTTGTGGATTAGCCAAAGGGATTATAGCATACGTTCACATTTTTGTACTAACAGTGATTCATCATGTGACCTGCAAACCCACTTTTGATTTAAATTCACAACGTTTTTTTTCTTTTCCTGTGACTGATCCAAAATGTGACCAAACTTGTACCTTATGATTTACAGGTGAAATGGCTCAAGCTGCCAGGCTGACTGCAGCAACAGCACAAACTATGTACAGATTAATTTCATATTCAGACCTGTTCTGTTAGGAGTGCCAGGGATTTCCAAAAAAAAAAACCTTAAAGTGACTTACTGCTATACTGTAGCTTGGCCAAAATGTATATGCTATCTGTGTGCAGTATCAGAGGAGGATGACCCTGGGCTTTAAAGGAACAATATGTGATGTTGCTGGAGGCATTACATTCAAAACAAAGGTGATTATTTACAAAATAAGAGTCTAGCTCCAATGCCTTGTGCTCCTGATGCTACGTCTGTACACCTAATTTAAAGTGGCGGGGGAAGAACCAGTACTTTGAAATGGTAAGAGTAAATACGCAATAAATATATCACACCACGCCTCAACAGAGTGTGAATTTCAAACAGCTTGCATATTGTACCTTTAATAAACATGGCTGCTGGTTGACAACGAAGGACTATGGGTAGAATGTCTCCAATCAGCTGGAAGGAATATGCCTTGGGATACTCTATGGATTTTTTTTTCGTTCATCACAAGCCATAATGTCAACTGCAAATAACATTTTCAGGTGTTTTATCGCTTCATTTTTAGCTTTAACTTTTTAAAATGCAAGAGATCAAGCGCTACTAATTTTGGTGATTCTTTGGTTTGTGTATATATACACATCTCTGTGTTTCCGAAAGCACATCTGGATATCAGTGTTACTGATTTTCTTGACATTTCGTTTTAAATTGTGGAAGTACGAATCTAAATGGAACAGTGGATTGCAATGGACCGTGCCAAACACTGTGGAATCCTTGAATCAACGTGGTATTAATATAAGATTAGATTTTGGATGTGTTTCTAGGCACTGCAGTGATTGTCTCCGTCTTGCCAGTTTGAGTTTCCTTACTTTTGTAGTAAAGTACATTTGTTAATTTCATTTTGGAAAGTGAAAGATGGAATTGAGCTAGTTTTTTGCACTTGTGGGTTTTTTTGGGTGTAAGTGCATTTGGAATCAGTGCTGGGTCCCTGTACTCCTACTAGTCATGCAGCTTTTTTAAAAACACAAAAGAAACTTGTAGGTAAACCGTAAATCTAGTTGTACTTTGTGGCATGGTTATGCGTCTAATGGTAATAGTTTATCTTACGCAAAATACAAAGAAAAAAAAAACATTTGATTTTTACACTTCTGACGGTCTTGCTGAAGTCAACTATATATTTTGTTTTAACTGTGCAGTATTACAGTTGCTAAGCTAACGATATGAAGCTAAATATCTTCCTAGGTTGTAGTGTATGAGTTTTGTCCTTTCTAGTTTGTGATGAGTTTCTGAATGATGTTGCATATCCAGTATTATGGATTGCTCTATTCACTTACTGTAGTTTTTGTACTTTTGCTGAGAATGCTTTGTAGCAGGCAGTAAAATTAACTGGTTTTGTACATAAATGTGCCAACAGCTTGACAGTGGCTTTCATTTCTTCTGCTCAAAGTGTAGAAACTTGCTTGCGTAAATAAAGACACTTGTGTACTTGTTGTGTATTTTCCTCTTGTCTGGTTATTGTACATATTTGTTTTCGTGCTTCATTTTGTGTACGGCATGAATTTTGGAATGGGTTTGAAAGCTTTTATATTTTCCCTTTACAAACATAATTATTAAAATCAAGCTTAACCGAAAATTAGATTTTTACATTTTTGTGCTGTTGCTCGTTTTTTTATAACTGAGTTAAGAGTTTTTTTTTAAACAGAGGTATGAAATTGATAACTCTCGTCAATGCTTAAGATGCCATGAAAATACTTTACAAATACATGTTCTACTGACAAAAGACCACGCTTGTGCAACACAGTAAATGTGAAACAATGTTAATAATATACATACTATTAGATCATTTAAACACACAAATACATTTTGTGTTTTGAGCTACAGTTTGAAGCAAATATATATCTAACCGCAGCGGCATCTACACATTTGTCCACAAAGAAACAAGGGATCAGTGCAACTTAAACATGGCTTAACAGTAATTCTATTTTTTTTTTTGGTTTAACTTATTGTCTCCAGGATGATGCACATGTTTAACTTGGTGAGATAATATGACTTGGTTTATGGGCATTTTTCCTGTAGTGGGGCACCAGGTTTACATCCCAGTCCCGCCTTGTGTAGATCTACCAACCTGCCACCTGACATCCTTGGACAGCTCTTAGCTTCTCCAATTTTATCAACTGATTGACAGATCTCCAAATGTCTTCTAATCTCGTCACTTGTATGAATGACACCTGGAGAAAATGGTCACATCTTTTATTTTTATGTACAGACCTTGTACATCGCAATAAGCAAACCATCAGCAGAAGGGAGATCAAATTCATGAAATACATCATTATTTAAACTACAACTGAAAACATAATTCATCCTAGAATTACAAATTCTAGTTTATTGATAATTAACTTTTAACAAACGAATAGTCAGTAAATTCATATAATTATATAAATATAATCATCAGCAAAAAATTATTTCGCACCAATAAGTAAATGAGCATTTGAAACTGCAGATCAATTTAATATTTCTACAGTATCACAGAAAGTTTGATTGTAAAAATATAACGACTGTCTATTGATGACAAAATGGCAAATAATTTAATTGTATTAAACTAGCTCCTAAAAACACTATGCAATACATGTCTATCCAGAAGGTGGCAGTAAAGTTCTAAAAACACTCATTCTAGGCTACATAGTCGAGAGAAGTGAGCAAATATACAAAAGTGTATATGTTATGTGATTAAACTGAGCGAGCATGCTGCATTCACCAGTTGGCGTTTGGGCAATTCGGCATTTATTAGTCAGAAACATCACAAGCTCAAGCTGAAGCAATCTCCGGTGAATACCAATTAACTTTCCTCTGAAAAAGATTAAATTAACCACAGCTGAAGTGTCAAAGGCCGACAGCCTAGTTCTTATTTCTCGCAAGCGCTCAGTTTAAACAGGTGTGAAATGAAATCTGCATGAAACTAACGTGGTAAGCTTTAATTCACGACTTCGCGCTGGTTTTCCCTGTTCCTGTTTGATTAGTCAAACACGTGGAAGATTCATTTGCATATGCAAACATTCCCAGTTATCAGGCCCACTGTGATATGTGAACAAAAATTAATGCCTTTGCCAACTCAAGCACTCATAAATCAACGGTGTGGAAACCCTGCCAGCTTAAAAATTTATGAGCCTCTTCCTCAAAGGAGTTGTCCTGTGTAATGCTCACCCAGACCTATTTTTAACCGATATTCCAAAGCATCAACTTTATAGACCTGCAACTACACGGAAACCCTTGTGTTGGAGACCTCCCTACATAAACTGCCTCCCCAGGCGCAGTAGCTTTTATTTACACAATGATGCATACAGCACATAATCATATAGAGCTTTTTAGTCCGTAGAGTTGTTAAAGCATTGAACCTTAAGTAGGAATAATGCATTTGATTTCAAATATAATGTGTAGGTTTCAAAAAGGGAATAAGCCTTGATATTTATGGTTTAAAAAAAAACATTTGCAAGGTAATTCAAATCAAAATGTAAGAAAATGATTTCGGTTTCACGTTACAGACCCCAAACTGGGGCCATCAGTGGCATCTAGTGGTCAAAAGAAGTGATAATCCCTGTGATTTGCGAGAATTTGACTGGGACAAACAGTGCTTGGATCAGTGTATAAAGTTTAAGAAAGCTTTGTCTGTTTTTTGATACCATTTTCACATTGTTTTGACCTTGTGTGTCCTTTTGGGGGGAGATTTATCCATTTTTGTTTTGTCTCTTTTTGGTTAGTGATTGTGTAATGCAATTAAAAAATATTTGTAAAAAAGAAGCTGCAGTTCTACTAAAACAATATCAAGCAATGGACTGGCGACCTCTCCAGGGTGTACCCCACCTCTCGCCGGATGTGGGCTGGAGATATTATTTCCTTATTTCCCAAAACGGAATAAGCAAGTTAGAAGATAAATTAATGAATGAATAGTTTTAAAGGTAATTTTTTAGAGCAAATAGTAGTTCAAAAAGGCCCCAAACTTTTTGAGAGTGTTCCCAAAGTGAAGCATGGTGGTGGGTGTGTGATGCGGTGGGGATGTTTCAATGAGTTTGGTTCTGGGAATCTCATTAGGCTCAAAGAAAACACAAGAAGAAAAGAAGAGTTTGACACCACAGATTGTTTTTTGGGTCAACATTTTTTTCTTCCAGCAATAATACCTCACTGGTGAAGAATGTTTGGCTATACAATTATTTCAATTTGTGTATTTCAAAATACCACAATCATTCTGAACAAACTTTATATATATATATATATATATATATATATATATATATATATATATATATATATATATATATATATACCTATATATATATATATATATATATATATATATATATATATATATATATATAAAATCATCCTCTTTTTTTAGACTGCACTTGAGAAATAGAAACAAAATCAGGGCTAATAATTTTGTCTTCAAAAGTAAATACAGTGTTTATTTATAGTATCTTTCATTAAGTTGTACTTTTATTCCTTTTAGATTTTTGTTTTGTGCAGAACTTTAGAAGTTGTGTTTATAATATGTTTTGTATAAATAAATTGGTTACAACATTTACAAAAATCTTTCACTGATTTTATTTCTTTTCCGCTAAAGAGCACAGAATGAATGAGGAGTGTTCGAGCCTTTTGATAAGAATTTTTGGTTTCGGTTTCCTTCAAAGAAAATGCTATGGATCTTTCAGTTTCCGAGAGCAAGCCAGCATATTTTCCAAGTTTCCTCATGAACTGAACATGTAGGTTCAAGGACATAATCTAACTTTAATGTGTGGCCTTCTTCCATAATTAAATCAGTGCATCACGTAAAGGCAGAAAAGCTTGGTAATGTTGCAAATCTGGTGAATCTGATTTTCATACGATTTACTTTTGATTACATATTGATTTGATTCAATACTGATTATCATTATAATGAATCACCAAGTCGTGTTCAGATTCATTCGCCGGTCTATCTCCGATAGCTAATAAATTCAAACAAAATCCTATCTGCAAAGAAAGTTACATTTTACTGCCAATATAAACATTAACAGAAATATAGAAGTTCTTAAGATATAAGATAAGTGTTCAGGTAAAATGTATAAAAATATAAGATAAGTGTTCAGGTAAAATGTATAAAAAGAGGTACCAAGCATATTTACTAGGGGAGTAACAATATATCATGACCACTGTATAAAATGTCATACTTTGTATCTTGTGTTACCGAGATATACAGTCGAAGAGCTTTGCCATGTGAAAAAGCAGTGGAAACCGTAGTAAACATTTAATGGAAAATAACTTTATAAAACTATGTATAAAAAGAGCTATCTCATTCTGCTTTTTTATGTTACATTCTGTATGTTTACAAAGTTTGAAGCTGCCCCCTAGAGGCCGGATGATATTACATAATCAAATACATCTCAAACTAGACCCAACCATTCTTAGCTTTGTGGCTATTTTTTTACACTGGCAGTTTAATCATTGAAACAGTTTAAGAAAAACATGTTTTAGTGCTGCATTCAGTTATTTATTTAGTGTCTGTGTGTCTCTGTTCAGTGCAGATTAGATCATTATGCGACACGTACATTTCTGTTCACTCCCTATCAGTGATCTATCATCTGTTATATGTATGATCTCCCTTGCATTATATCTGTACACTCCCCACCCGTGATCTATAATTTGTAATATAACTGACCTCATTGTTATCCCGCATAGTTATTTAATAGTGTGTATATATATTTTTACATGTATGTATGTGTGTAGGTATGTATAAAACTGCAAAAACTGTACAGCACGAACTAGAACAAACGGACAAGGTTTTCTAGGTATAGGTTCATTGTGTGTAGTTATGTCCAAACTGTTTAAGGTGTACTGCACAAACTTTAACAAACTTTTATGGTATTTTCAGGTAGGCATTTACATCCCTCATTCACCCCCCCCCCTTTTTCACACCCTCCTGTCCTGATGTAATTAATGCAACTGGTCCATGGGAAAAATAAATAAATAAGTACACTGCTAACACATCAGGTGCTCGCTCTCCTGGAGATAACAAAACTGTCCAGCCCACACAAAGTACCTAGTCCCCTATATGGTGGCTCCTAAGCAGGACAGGACAAGATGACAACAAAGAAAAACATAAAGGTTATGTCATTTCATTCTAACTGTATCATTGCACCCCTGATGTTTCTATTGTAAAACACTCCTCACAGGGTTTCAACTTCTAAGTAGAACAAAAACAATGCAACACACTAAACGCTCTCAAGCATACGCCAACACTCCAATCATGCACATGAGAACATTAACGCTTGAGAAAATATCAAAGGAAGTAAAGGCTGTGATTGTACAGTAGCTGCACTTAAAGGTCATCATGACTGTCACACACACTCCAAAAGGGAATATAGAACAGATTAGGAATGGATTTGGGATTTCCTGGATCAATATCATTTCTTTAACGGCACAGAGATGAATTGAGACTGATGTTCAATCTATATTATATCCCCAGTGCTACCTGCTCAGCAGCAAGCAAACAATGTTGTAAAACCAAGAGTCGACCTCCCACTCTTTCTACAGATGAATAATAAGAAGTGACTGAAGCTGCAATTCATTGACTGGCCACTTGAGACTGGTGTCAGAAGAAAAAAGCACTATTCCCCCAGTAGTGACCCTCCAGGGCCTTTATCAGAAACCTATGGGTGACATCACAGACTTTATACGGCCTATGGATGCTCAGTAAGAAGATAATTTCTTGTTTTGGCCCAGCAGTATAGTGATCTGCCCCCAGTTTCCCTGAAGAACTTGAAATTAGCAGTGTGTTGCCAGCAAGCCAGCCATGTGGTTGGCACAGATGGAGCAGAACCATTTTCCTCACTGGGGAAAAGCAAAGGATCAGAGCATTCGCCTCCACCACAACCTCAGCCTCAAGCTTGAGCCATGGGAACGTGGAGGCTGTGACATTCCGGATGAAGCTTTAATGAAGCCATTTACATCCACAAATGTATTTGAAGATCTTTGCAAACTATTTGGGAACAGTCCCGTCACTAAATGGTGACACAGGAATGACATAATTAAGCTTTGGTGTAAGCCAAAAACCCCTCATTATATTTAAATAATGAATGAAAACTCCTTGGGAAACCCCATGTTTGTTCAGTATTCCATTTAATGATGATTCTGCTGATGCCTCTTGATTTATTTCCAAATACATTATTCATATGCTCATAAATCCATTAAAATTGCACATAAAAAATTGCATGTACGTTTATAAATATGTATCTATGAGGAACACAGCAGTCTTGAGGCAAGCAATATAAAAATGGCTTTATGTTTTCTATTTTAGCCTGGGGTTTGTAATGCATAAAACATAACAGAATATGAATCTATTTTTTCATTTTGAACAATAATTGCCTTTCTGAAGAGAGCGACCTTACGTCACACTGCAGCCCACTTCAGGATCTAGGGCTGTAGTGTAATTGAGGCTTAATATTGAAGCAATGCCCAGCTTTACACATCATCGTTCTCTCATCATCGTGTGATTCTAGGACATTTTAAAGCCAGGCTTTACTGTTTGACGGCACATGGATTAAAATGGCACTTCGTGGAAGGAAGACTGTTATTTTTAATACCCTGCCGGTTGCTAGGCAGACCTACATGCTGTTATGTTGAGGGGAAAGTGGCATCATTAATGCTAACTAGAGTTTGCGCACATACTTTGAGGTTGCTTGTAAAAGTGACATAAGTATTTTTAAAAATGTAACCAACCATTTGTCTAGGATTTGTCCAGACATTATTGTGTCACACTTTTATCTCCCACAAGTTGGATTGGCTGGATAACCACTCTTTATGTACTATACAGTCAAGCTGCTCCCACACCAGCTCAATGGGGTTTACATCTGGTGACTGCGCTGTCCACTCCATTACAGAAAGAAGACCAGCTGCTGCTTCTTCTCTAAATAGTGCTTGGGGACTTTGTCCCGTTGTAGGATAAAATTGGCTCCAATCAAGTGCTGTCCACAGGTTTTGGCACGCCATTTCAAAATGAAGCGATAGCCTTTCTTTATTCAAAATCCCTTTTACGCTGAACAAATCTCCCACCTTACCAGCAGCAAAGCAACCCCAGACCATTACATTACCCCTACCTTGCTTGACAATTGGCGTCAGGCAGCATTCCAGTAACTTTTCAGTTGTTCTTTGTCATACAAATATTCTCCTGTGTGATCCAAACACCTCAAACTTTGTGCGTTTTTGGTATTTTTACAGTTTGATATCAAATGTAGTTTTATAAATAGAATTTTACAGTCATTGGAACAATTGTCAAATGGCAATTGTATCATTTAATTGAGGAAATGGTTTTGGATGGCTTTAAATATTAATAAATAACTTGTTTACACTGGAAAACAAATAGTGGGGTAAAAGTAATTTTTTTAAAAACTATTTAGGCTTTTTCGCCAGATGACTGCATGTGTAAAATGACTTTTACTTTTTTATTCTTTTTAAGTCCTGCAGACAATGCTTAACAACGTACACGTTGTTAAATGCAGAAAATACAAGCTAGAGAAATACAAGACTATGCTTCAGGAATCTTTTCCAGCAATAACCACATAACTGATGGCTCTCGTAGGGCTAATGTTGATTCTGTATATTTTACTCATCAGTCATTCCTGTTTTATTACTTTTGCTCTGTCAACAACACATGCAAGCTTTGGGCGAAACTGTGGATTTTAGCTGGGTTAGCATGTGCAATACTTTGTATTTGATTTAAAAAAGACAAATATTGTATACGTGAACAGCATGCATTATCATTCACATTTTAACAACGATTCATTTGATAAGTGAACATTGAAAATGAACTGACATGAATCAAGCACATAGTACAGTGGTACCCCGAGATAGGAATGCTTCGAGATACGAAATGTCTCGCGAGAAATTTTTTGCTTCGAGATACGAAAACAGTTTCAAGATACGAACAACCACAAACAGTTCTGCTCTATTTTCCACTTGTTAAGTCTGACATCATGTTGCGCTTCCGGGTCCTGGCACTCCATTCTTGAGATCAAGCAGCAGTACCATATTGTTTCCAGTGAATCATTACCGTGACCAAAACACTTTAATTTAAGGATCATAAATTAGCGAGTAATTGATGATTAACAACTATGTTTGTTTATGACTATGGCAGCATTTCTGGCTCTTTAAAAAAAACATTGGTATATTGCTTAGGTAAATGCATGTACAAAGAAGCTACAAGGTACAAATAAAGACAGAAATGTAAAAAAAACATAACTATTGTATACAAGCAAAAAAATATGTTAAACGGTCTATTTCATGTTCCTTAAAATAAAGTGTTACCAGTAAATTCACAAGAAACGTCACTAGTATACTCAAATGTAGAGTTAATTGCACTATTTTAAGACAAAACTTCACGATAACAGTTCAATTAAGCAGCAGAAGAGTTTGCATGACCAATGTTTTCTCTATGTTTTGAATCTGTGTAGTGATGCTCAGTCGGTGAGTGGATGTGTTCTGACACACACTCTGCAGGTGACTGCCACAGGTTACATGCCCTGACAAATGCCACATCACACACCAATGTAAAGAAAGCCAGAAGAGAGAGAAAACCTAGACTGTGTTCTTCTCTTGCTCTGCTGAGCATCACAGTTTATTACATGTGACAGGAAACTTTTGTATGGGTGCGGGTGCGGGTGTGTGTGTACCACAGTGTAAAGCTGTGTGTGTGTGTGTGTGTGTTTGTGTGTGTGTGTCGCCCCTGAGCAAAATGGAGAAGAATCGACTGGTTCATGTTGCCTTATTATGGAGATTTACCACTAGACGTTACATGCCCAGGGAAGGAAGTGCTAATTACGCTGTCTGAAGAGGAGCCGGGGTAGTAAATATAAATGAAGGTCAAGGAAAGTGCGGTTCATCTTCGGAGTGGGATTTCTGAAATTAAATCAATCCATGAAGTCTCTTCATATATATACATTTTACTTCATGCCTATACTGTATAAATAATCTGCAACATCATTGAAATGACAGAAATATCCAGTTTATGTTCTCGTAACAGCTAATTTATAAATCTTTCAAAACCCAAATATTTAACAGAGACCAGCTGAAAGATATATAGTGAGGTGTGCAGTATTTCTACAAAGACAATGTTGGCATACAAAAACATCCAAGAAGCGTTTTTTTTAATCCCCTTATTCTTTCTTATCTATTAATTTGACCTCGGCTGTGTCATGTTGATAACGTACCATGGAGCTCTGAGGTTCATTATAGGTCTCAGAGGTTCAACCCATCATGACATGCAGTACTTTCATGCTGACTGGTTCTCCCTTTGTCCTGAAGGCAGAAGCACTGGTATTTGATTCTTTGTAAGTGCATTTTGTGGCAGGTTCCTTCCTATTAAAAGATTTTCTAATAGGGGTGTAATGATAAACACTAGTTCAAATATGGTAAAAATCACAATATTATGTCAAAAATATGATATGAGTCATAATATCTATAATATCTTAAAAAAAACCCTGAAATTAAAAAAAAAAAAAAAAAAAAAAAAAAATATATATATATATATATATATAATTCCTTTTTGCTACACTCGAAAAAGTAATCTTAATTTTATACACTTTGAAATTTTTTTTACATGAAAAATAACGGTTGGCTTCAGATTAAATATAGCAAAAAAATAAAAATAAAAAGCAAAATAATTTAAAAAAATTGTTTACAGCCCAACACCAGACGTCACTCCCACCTAATACCGTAGCCGCTGACCTGGGCTTAAGGCACTAATGAACTTTAAACTCTCTTGGAAGCCTGCTCTTGCTCCTTCCATCCCCATTGCCCCAGCAACTCTGAACCCTTACACAAACAGCCAATCACATTCACTTTCCTTTAACCATGGTGCTGGCTGTGCAGGGCATTATGGATCGAGCTATTTTTAATGAGGAACAGTGAACCATAGTTTATGCTGTTATTGATCATATACGTTTTGTTTATTAGTGACACAATAACATTAGATATTACTCAAATAAATGATACAAGTGTACAAGTGAATAAAATGAGCTTTGGGGAGCCATAACAGTCATTTAGAATCTCTCTCTGCATTGATACGAACATGAAAGGTTGCATTTCTCTGGACTCATAGAAAAATTGTTTAACAGGGAAAAAGGAACTGGGTGCAACTGCAATAGATTGATAACAACATTAATCTGTTCCAAAGTTCTCTCAATGCAGAAAGTAAGAAAGTAAGGAGCTGGTGTGGGGCAGAAAAGAAAAGTTTTAAGATAGGATGCGTGTGTCTTCCCAATCAGATTCCCTGACTGTCTATCCTAGCTGCCGGTCATCAGTGCTGATCGGAATTCCAGAAGAGTGGCTAAATGAAGACTGTATTGTAACAAATTGGTAATTTGGGCCTGTGTACATTGCATTTATTTAATTTTTGATTAATTTGAAACCCCCATATTGTTGTTTTTATGTAATACTGAATAGAAACAAATGAGAAAAAATCACCTCAAAATAAGAAACTATTTGTTTAACAAGTGCAGGAATTAAAACTCATTTAATAATAATAAAAAATCTTGAATTTCCATTAATATTCCTTTCACTTGCAGAGAAAATCCCAGCTGTCTGTTTTTTTTTCATTCCTTATAGAAACAGCTACTCAAATCATTTCAAGAACTTGTTTGCAAATAAACACAACCTGGATTAACATTTTCTGAGATCTCAGACAGGCCAGAAATCCAGCGTTGATTTGCACTCAACAAACTATTATTTTGTGGGCAGACCACAATTGTAAGAAGAGGGCACATATCGGAATCCCATTTAGTACTGGTTGTGGGATGATAATGGATTTGATTCCTTAGGCCTCCTTAGGCAGCAGTCTAGTGGATTACTCTGTAAACACATGTTTTCTGACCACCCAGACCAAGTCAACATTTGGTAGAAAAATCATGACCCGTCAAATTATAGGGTACAAATTAGTGTAAGTAAGCAGTAGAATAATAAATGACATGAAAAATAATATTTTTTTTTAAACACAGTATTTTTTTGTAGTTTTATACTTAGGTAAATTAAGGCTTCATTATTTTATTTAAATTTGGAATAAATAGATTGAACACAATATACGCAAACCAAATTATCATAGATTCTAAAAAATAGTCAACAATAAGTTCTAGTTAAAAAAAAGACAAAAATAATCTAAATATATAAACTAAATGACGCAAATACCCGAGAAAGAAAGAAAGTTGGTAAAAGAATTCCCCTACTTGACTTCGGCTCTATCGCCAGCTATGAAGCCTCCATCAAAGAGCCCTGATAATAAGGAACCAGTCCAAGAACATCAGAATAGACAAGCAACATCTCAACCAATCAAGATCTTTCCTCGGATGATCAAAAGCCCTCAGGAAACACAAGATCAAATACATTTTCACATTTCAATTTGATTCAGTTATGAGCTACTTCAGAAGTTGGTATCCAGATGGGGAGGTGTATGCGAGGGTTACGTGAGGCGAGGTGAACACAGAAATGCTAATGGAGGTTTCAAACCACAGTGTGCGAGTAAGAGAGAGATTGTGTGATTATCATGCAAACCGACAGAACGGATGGGCACACACCTCAACATAGCAATCAGCTGCCAGGCCTCAGCACATCACACTCGATTCTGTTCACAAAGCCCAGAGAGAGAAAGCGGTTAAAGAATGAAACGGTGCAACATACGAGTAAATGTTCAACTCTGCTGGAAATCTGTTTACAGGAAAGTCTGGCAGCTGGGCGGAAACAGCTAATGCTGAGCATCTGTTGCAATTAATGTTCATTCTGTGATCTCAAACAAGACGGTTACATAAGCTGCTTGGAAAAGGTTAAGGATTGAAGACCCCGAGCATAACATTACGCAAACAATCTTTAGTGACCCTGCGCTGATGAGCAACTACTGTATGTCACACTGTTTATTGGCTTCTTCGGACAGATTTACAATCTGCTTCCAGTCATGTCAACTCGCACACATCAAAGTTTGATGATTATTACGTTCCCCTGATTCCCCCTTGGTCACGAACACTCATGATTCTTCAACTGCTTTGCCATACCTAGCCGGAAAACACAAAGTGCAGGCTTCATTATAGAAAGTCTTTGGTTTGAACAATATTAGAAAGTTTGTTTCACGCATGGGATCACTCCGATGACTGAATGAGGGTAAATGGCGAGAAGCTAGAGGGGGAAGCAACCTCACGCTCTTCATCTGTGTTGTGATATACCTTCAGCTTCAGTACAGTGTGGTTTGCAACCTGAGGGGGATTTCAAGACTTTATTTTTCTTAGTAAACAAAACAGCATCATGTTATGCAATCTATTTCAATATGAGCACTTTCGAACATATGGAAGTATAGCCTTGTGTTTACAGATTTCCTCATGAATTAAACAAGGCTGTTCGCGACTTATGGCAGTTTATTTTACACATTTTTGTAAATGAATGCCTAATTTAGGAAACAACTTGCAAAAGGGATAAGATGTCTGCAGTCCAAATTAAATGGATGACGCAAGTACGAACACTTGACTGAGCCTAAAGTTGTCCAGCATCTATTTACAGTATGTTCTTGACTGAAATGAGGCCATGTTCATGGGAGCAGATGCAGTGAATTGATGAAGGCTTGGAATGTTTGCACTATTTTGTCCTCAGGGTAAATCTAATGAACCCGCTACACAATCAAGCACAATGTGCAGGATGTAAACGAAGTGAATGTGACTGAAGCAGATTCAAGAACAGATGCCAACCACTGCACCATCCACATGCTGGATGCAAATAACTGCACTGAACAGAACACATTGCGAATGACGACTGTTCGTTTTTCACTCCACTCCGCCTCAGAAGCTTAGACCCTTTCACAGTTATGCCAGACATGTGCAGGTACATCCTCTTTCATCTCATAGATATTTTGTTGTTATTCTGCTATAAAATGTATTAGAAAAGATGTAGCCAACTTCTCTTTTGAACAGAGGATTAATTTAATGTAATAAACGTATATATTTTTTTTATTCTGAGATTGTATGCATTCATAGTCTGAAGTACATAAGTGATGACTAAGACCCAATTGATCAAAGTTATGGCACAAATATAAACCTTTTAATTGAGAATAATTAAATTCGTACCGTAGTGTCAAAGGTGAGGATTTAAAAATTTTGCAAAGATTAAAAATACTTTTAAAAAATACTTATACAATTATTATTTATTTTTATTTTATTTTTTTATATAAACTAAATAAAAAAATGTAGATTATTCTAAAGTGGATGCATTACTATATTTTATGACCATTTTTTTATATAATTATATGTTCACAAACACAGAGAGCAAGATTAAAATAAGGCTAATCCTCGAAATATGGCGGATTATTAGATTTATCTATTATCACATATTTTTCTACATATTTTCATCAGTTTGTAGCTTTTTTAATAACACGTCACATGCCATTTCGACAAACGTATGTGCAGACACTTTTTACAAAATAAAACACCTTTAAGACTTTTTTTTTTGAGAAAAATCAATACAACTAAAATTCCATAAATCTTTGTGCACCCTGGTAACAAATTGGTTAGAGGGCAACTTGCCTATTTTCTCATGCTGCATTGAGATTGCAGTTTGAACACAGTTCAAGAACCTTGAACATGTCACACTCATCCCCATCTGGGATTGACAAACTAATGGTTTTAGGAGGAAACAGAAAAGATTTCTGTGAGCTATTCAACACAGTGTACAGTTAAAAGTAAAATTGTATTCATTTTTGAGTTATAATATTTAGAATTTTGATTAAAACAATGTTTTCCACAGATTCCAGACTGCATGAGTCGCATCACAAATCTTTTAACACTGCATGACTGTCTAGGCCAGCATTCAGTCGCTGTGCCCGCTGTGTTTGTTTGCACTGAGCTTGGCTTTATTTTTTCCTTAATTTGTGTGAACACTTCCAGCATTTTACAGCATATTGGTCAACAACTGTTGTTTTAAATCTTTAAAATACATAGTCATTGTCATGTATTCACTTTACACAATAGATCAGCAACAGGGGATTTCAAGCTGTGTTTTAAAGACAACACAAAGTGTCATTAGGCAAGACTAAATGCAAGAACTAGGATTAATGTCATATTTGGATTGATTTCTAGCGTCCAAAAGCATTTCTTTTTAACCAGTCATTGTAGTTGCAGTCTAAATTTTTGTAACTCCTCCACAGTTTACTTCTACCCTGGATGTTGTGCTCTCATTGGCTGCAGGTAATTGCAAACATTATTGCACGAGGTTGAATTGCTGGTTCTGATATTTAGCACACCAAATATCTCCTGACCAGTTGGCAGCTCATCACACATAGTCTCAGATCGCATATTTGGTAGTTCACACTGTGCAATGAACAGATTTACTCAAGATTCTGGGCAGCTGAATGTGAATTGTCCATCTCAAAATCAGGCCTCTAATTGCGCAGTCTAAATTCGGCAGGAGCCTGACAAATCAAAGTAAAAAAAATATATTGGTCACACTTCGCAACATATTTTTTTGTCCCAACCTCCACAATAATATATTTTCAGCTACTGGATGATAGCGATCTACTTGCAGAAATAAGCACCACACTCACTTTCTTTCTCTCGTCACTGACCATGAAGCTTTGCATTGAGTCATATTTTACCAGCTTCACCGGCTCAGTGCACAGCTTCTCAACCGCAGATAAAAGACTCAGGAAAGAGTTAAATGAGCAGCGAATGATGGGACAGCGCTATAATGAGTGCAAAACAAACAGACCAGAGATATGTGTTTATTAAAAAGCACATCCTTGCTCACAGCTGGCTTTAAGCACAGAGAAGTTGACCAGAGATTTGGGTAATTTATCACAAGAAATCATAGAGTAAAAACAGTTAGCTCTGAGAAGACCATGAGTGATAAATTCATCAGGTATGTGCTATAAAGACGTTTGTTAACACAATTTCCTAAATAAAATATTCATTCTGGACTCATTTACAAACCTTATTTTATAATTTGTAATGCTGTTAAAATTATTAATCATAACCCATTACAGAAGACTCTGGAAGCAAGGTTGAAGAAGGTATAACAAAAATGTGGCTTTATTTAGATTGAACACTGAAGATGCTAAGCTAACAAACCTTGCTGCAATCAGAATAAAAGAAGTTGGAGGAAGGAAAGACTCAGAGTGACAAAATAGGCAAATCCTCTGCCATGCTGCCTCATTTAAATACCGTAACTCTCTGTGATGTAACTTCCCGTTCTATCTCAGACAATAAGATTCAAAATATTTTTGTAAACTACAATGAAAATAGTATTATTGAAAATAACAATATCTAATGTTATATCTTAGCAATGAATACATAACACACTTTTTAAAATATTATCAAATTACTACTAGCTGACTAAAATAAAATACCGTATTACTATTTTACTCATCAAACTGTGCCGTGTATGAATGTTTTACTAAAACGTGCACAAACATCTCAAAATTCAAAATGACTTCTTCTAAATTCTGTGAAGTACTCTACAAACATGTCATGCTTTGGAGACTATCTGTAGTAAGAGTGGTCTGCTGGTGGCCATCTTTAGCTCACACGGGGGAAATGGCAGGGATATACTCTGGAAATGTCACCACACAGGCGACTTCACTCCTTCCTATGGGCAATTCAGTCACTAAAAAGATATCAACCAAAAGCATGTTTTGTGAACAAAATCAGTGAAAACTTCTGCACAGGGATGTGTTCTAATTGTAGCAGCAACATTATCAGTTGAACAGACATATAAGGTTTGATTTATAATTTCTTCTCTCCCTTTATTTCTCTGAGTGTACTGAATGTGTTTTGCTTAACAGTGCATAAACAGCAAGCACACTGCTGCTGATTGACAGGAGTGATGACCCTTAAGTTATGTCACATTTACCATTTGCTTCAGTCAAGTGACAGATGGAATCATGTCATTGCAGATGACTATGCACTCTCTACGAAGACTCAAAGGTTCAAGTCCCATAGGCTGACGGGAGAAATGTCAATGAGCGGACACGTTTAATTCACTTTAGACTCAATAGCGTGCACATTAGTTCTTCCAGGGACCTGAATGGCTAAAGATAATGGCTTTAACATTATTCAAAGCATTCACGTTCAGACTCCACATCACTGCTGTGTTACAACAGGCCACATTAGGTTTAATTTTGACAAAAAAAAAAAAAATAGCTGATATCTGAATTTTTATAATGAATTAAAAAAATTGAAATTAAGGAAATAAATGTTATTTCAGTCAGAAATGTTGTTTCATATTTTTGATTTTGCGTCATTTGAGTTATATTTTAATATTTAGTTGTATCGATAACCAGTATTCTATCGATAACCAGTATTGGCCAGCTGAAATTTATATTTGATTAATGTGCACATGCATTTGTGCCGTGACCAAGAAAAAGTTGTGGACAGGAGTTTTGTTTTTTTGGCTAAACATGATTTCAACAGTTTACTGTAGCATGTATCTTTAATTTAACTTTTGAAATAGATTTCTATCCTCATTAATATAATGAAGATTTTAAGAAGATTTAACAGAAACACTGCCTTTATTTAACTTAAACATGCAGACATGGCTAAGGTAACACACACAGCCCTGTATGAGAGAAAGAAAAAAGGAGGGATGGAGGAGGGACAGAGGGAGAGAAATAGAGAAAGATGAGCATTCATGTCACATCCTGTTTGTGATGTACTTTCTGTTCCTTCTCAAAGATCAACCAAAAATAGTACTATAAATATTTTTCCACAGTAATACATTTTTTTCATATCTAATTAACTAAATGCGTTTTAGTGTATTTTTTTTTAATTTTTAAAATTTGTAATGTCTTATTTCATGTTTAATAATTCTTTACAACAACTATTTCGAAAAGATAAATGACAGCAAAAATAAATAAAAAAAAATCACTAAAAATACTAAAATTACATTTTTTAAACACATAACTCATGGCTAAAAATAGTTACTCAACTGCATGAAAGAGAACAACTGAAAATAGAAAAGTGAAGAAAGCTGAGAAATAACTGAGAAAAACAACGGATGTAAGAAGCATCATTTGAATTTAAACAATGTTCTCATTGAGTTTTCCTAGAGCTCTGCGTAGTAGAGACTTGCAGTTGAATCACAGACACATTAATGCATGAGATTTGGGATTTCCTTGTTCCTAAAGGGATTGGTACTACTGGAGCAAAGACAAAAATCTCATCACCCCTGGCTCTCATCTCATCATCACTGGTACTTTGTCACGTTACTTTCAAAATCTCACAAAGCACTTAACTATCTAGATCCCCCCTTACATCACTGATAAGGCCCCAACCCTCTTGTTGGTTTTTTGGCTCGTCACATCACACTCTGTTATCAGCCCAGGTTTAGAACGTGTTTTAAAATTGAGCCTGTTACTTATCCGTTTTATTATTTGGTGTAAAAGCCATCCCATAGCTGTGATAGTTGATATTGTAGATATTGTTAAAAGTCCTAAAAGTATAGATTTTCCGTATTCTTTGTGGTATTTTTTGTCAGAAAGACACAAAAACAAAACATTATTGGAATTAAAAGCAAAGGAATGCAAGATCAGAGCCAATACCTTTTTCTCCTTGATTAATTTCTGCTTCCTTGATTCATTTCTATTTCATATAATTTCATATATACTGGATCTACAGCATAATGAAATGCTTATGTATCCAACAAAACTGATTTCTATACTGTGCTTCATCACATATACCATTATGGCATCTGTGTTTGGTGGCTACAGAGAGACTTTTGATGGAAAAAAGAATGCTAATGAAATCATTACAAATCCACTCACTTGTTTATTCATGTAAATGATAATCTACAGCCAGCAGGTCATTATCACAAATAAATCACACCAGCATGATCAGATGGCTTTTTATCATGCGGAAGGGATTTTAATCCAATGTGCAATGACTGGTTTGTTGTAGAGTATCTAAATATTAAATTGAGTTTATTTCAACATTTGAAAAAATTAAAACATGTGAGAAATCTTAAATGAAGCTGGGTATTAAATGGCAATGTTTGCTGTAATTGAACAACAATATTTATTACTACAACAACTCTGACGTTATTTATAAACCCTGACATGATTTAAGAAAAGCATTGGTTAAATCTATTGTGAACATCAGATTCTTACTGTGAACCCTAGTAGGTTTCACCTTTACGGTAAGAATGGAAAGAGCTGTCGACACCTTACTTTTACCACAATTAATTCACTTCTAATGTGCTAATGGGCAATGGTCCAGATTAATTGTGGACCACTTTGCTAATTGTTACTTGGCAAGAGGATTATTTTCTTGCATGATTTTAATATGGACTATGTTGCAGGATGCGTTCATGTGTGAGGAAATGAAATAAAATTTGACAGCCATTGCTCATGACTCACTCCAGTAACACAAACATTTCGCAGTGTTTTAACAGTAAGAGGTCAAAAGGCTGATGAGATTAACAGAGGCAAAGATTGCGTCAACATTTTGTTTCTTTCTGTTTGATAGACATCTTAAAGACGTCAGAGAGAGAGAGAGAAAGAGAGAGAGAGAGAGAGAGAGAGAGAGAGAGAGAGAGAGAGAGAGAGAATTAACAGGAAGTTACTGAAATTCAAAACCTTACTCACAGCAAATGGTATGCAAGTTTTTGAGTCTGCTTTGGCTCTTCTGCTTCCAGGGTTTTGTTTGTATTACACACTTTTTCTCTTATGCCTGGTGTTCTGCATAAGTGTGCAATTTTTGTGAACCTAAGTGAACCATTTACCACATGATGGCTATGTGTGTTACCATAGTAACACACATAGCTGTTACTTATTGATAGCACCGAAAAATTAGCCGTAAATACTGCTTAAATTAAGATTTTGATGGAATAACAAATTTGTAGTGCCCGTGTGTTTGTTTCAATTTGTTATTTTTTTATTTGCAAAAATTTCAATATTTACTTTTTGAATTGACCTTGTGCTGGCTATACACAATACTGTCTATTTAAAAGCACTGAAACAAATACAAGGTGTGTGTAAATATGGGTACAAATTTATATTTTACCGAATGTAAAAAAATGTGCTTATCAAAAAGTAGATAATTCACATTAAAACCAACTTTAATAAATACACACAGGCTCGCAGTTCCAGTAACAAACAGAACTACAAGAATAGTCACTACACCCCGTTCTCCTAGATCTACTTCACATCATACACTTAGAAAACAGTTAATTTCAAAGTGCATTATACAGGTCACACAAGTATGATCTATTTGGAAGTGAAGTCAGGTGCTGTGCCGATATGTCAAGAGGTTTTGACGTTTAATTAACATTTAAAGCAGAAATAAAAGGGTTTTGTTTGTTACTTGTAAACATACAAGTTAGGGGTGTAACCATATATTGTGGCACAATATATCACATAATATCACGTATTGTGGAGCTACTGGGAGACATCGTCTAGGAGCTGAAGTGTATTTGCTTCTTGGTGTGATTGTGATTCTAGTCACTTCTGAAACTTCTTTATCTTGTCTTCTTGTTTTATGGAATATTTACTAGGAGACAGTTATCCTTTACTAACAATGTAACTACTCACAACTTTTCTTTTGAACGAGAAAGGTTTAAAATTATCTCTCTCCATCCCTTAGAGTAGAAAGATGACAATGTAAACATTAACACTGCCCCCTTTTAGATTGAGGGTTTCAAATGCTCTCATACAAACCAAATTAGACTCAAGCCTTCTTAGCTCAGTGGTCTCAGAACTTTTTAAGTTCCATTTTTTCCAAAGATAGTTCGTTATAAACAGTTTCAATAGTTGGTTAAAAACTTTGTAAAATATTGTGTATCATGTATCCTGAACAAAATAAAAACGAGGTATGTATCGTTTCACCTCTAATACAAGTAGAGGATCACACAATGTGGAAAATGGCAACATTTGAAAGATATAAGTCCATGCTTTATATTATTAAGCTAATGTTTAATCATTGTTTTTAGATTTATATTAATTAAGTAAGATTTTAGATCTGCTGATTGTGGATCATCCACTGATTACTCAGTGACCACATCAACGTGGTCCCCTCCTGCAACATTTAGTCTCAACTGACATTTTGGGCATACCCCTCCATACCCTGCTCATGTGATATTTAGTCCAATTAAATGAAGCCTTTCATGTTTCTGTGACTGAAAATAGATTGGGATGGAATTTTAGAAGAAGATTATGCTGTGGGTAAACATTGGGGGCTATAAGAGTAAAGCTTTTGCCTCCATGAGCTTTCCTTTATGACACGCACGCAGGCTCTATTTAGCTTCAACTCCTTTTATTTTCCAGGGCATGAACAAGGCAGCACTGAATCATTGAAGCTTCTTAGAAATGTTTCTCTGTTACACAGAACCTGTTTGACAACCACCTTCTAAATTCTGCATTGCGTTCCACTACCTGAAGCAGTTTCGCAAGGTATAAATTATCAGCTACAGCAAGTAGTACAACTTAGCTTGTACAAAACTACAAATAGTTTTGACGGTCAGCTCACATTTCAAAATTTCCAAAAATCCATTGCAGTGGATTGGCTTGAAATGTAAAGTTCTCTTAACATTTGTTTGAGTTGAAGTGCCACTGTTTATCATACCCTTTCCTGCATAAATATTCATAGGCATAAGGAACATGCAAGAACAAGGAATAAGCAAAATGAGAAAACATGAATTGAGTTAAAAACAAAACTCCAGACACCCTTTATTTTTGGAAACAGTTTTAAATTCCCTTAAACGATTCAGTAAATAAACTCAGAGTAAACTAAAATGTCAATATATTCAAAGAAAATAAAGAGCCTTGAAGGAATATTTGAACAAATGTTATGCACACCCTTTTAATCAATCACCATAATGGGTTCGGTGGTAGGGGGTCTAGAGCAGTCAATGAAACAGATAACAGCAGCATTGGCGCTGCATGCAGATCTCAAAAGAAAGCAGTTGAATTCAAAGTAAAAGCTGCATGTACAGCCTGATGTGGTGAATGGACAGACAGACAGACAAATGAGCAAACGTCAAGATATCAAGACAAACCTTTCTGCTAAACGTTCACTGTGTCGGATTGCTTTACTTTATGTGGTAATAGCAATTTGCATCTTTCTCTTTTGGTTTATAGCTTTGCTGATTCATGCAATGAAGTGTGTTCAGCTATTTCTGTTCCTGTCACAGCCAATTGACTCAAAGAAAGATGCTGCATATAATCATTACAACAGCTGTTAAATCATAATTGTTAAAATGTACGCCAAGCAGAAGAGCATGCAGTGAACCGAAGTGACCGTTTCATTGCTCCTCTCCGAATAATACATAAAATACTTTGAAAAACCTTCGATACATCGGCATACAGTTTGTATGCAGGAATAGCATAAACGTATTTAAAATAAGAAGAAAATAAAAGAAAACATATTAAATGTGGTGCCTATAACCATTTTGATGACATTTTGTCATTTAGTAGCCATGTAAAGCATACCTAAAATTTAGTAATATTTAACTTAAAAGAGCCTTTAATGGCAGCAGTTAATATCTATGTATTCTCTGAAATAAAATTCATGTTGATCATGCAAATTAAGTGTATATTGTTCAAAATACACAATTTTTTACCAGGTAAAAGATGAAAAGAGAGGTTAAGAGGTTATTAGTTTTTTAGATTTTGCATCATGTTGCAATCCCTCATCTCTCTCAAAAGCGGAATATAATTCAGAAAGTGTTCATATTACATAATAACCCGTTGTTAGCACAGTGTGTTTCAAGTCATACATACATTTCTCTTGCCTATAAGCAATGGTGTGACGTGTCATACAATTGTTCAGAAGGTCTATGCACGTCCACTGATCCAGGACTTATGAGTGAGCTGCCAGACCAACAAACCATTCAGACTCATCATGTGATTGTAAATATAAAAATGCTAATAGTAACCAAAGTTCAAATTTCTTTTTTAATCTTTTTTTTTATGGACAAAAAAATTCAATATGTGACTCCAAAACGGCATGTTGCTGTGAATCCATTTTAAACTTCCACTTTAACAATCACCACTATTTGATGTCATGTCACCAGTACAACCCATAATGTTGATTACATTGATTGAACTCTTGTCGTGGAAAATGATCTGATCCCTCTGGAGAGACTGAGATCTCAGGGATACAAGATTTATTGAAAGATCAGGAGGGGGGTTTGTACACTCATACAGGTTGGGAGGGTGAGATACAGATTTGTCGCTCTGTGTCGTATCACAACATCAAAACAACGCGGCCCATCCAAGTATGTCTTGGCTCCTCTCAAGATCATATTGACATGGGTTTTGAATGACTTCCAGCCTAATTGTCATGTATTGTATGTAATATTTAAATGTTTAGAACATAACATCCTAGACACACTACCATTAATTTTTTCACTTATTATTAACATTGCTGTCTGTTTTTCATGTGTGCTCATTAACATATTAACTATATGTAAATGATGGAGCGGACAGCGTGCTCATTTTCATATTTATTGGGATCTACAAAGAGAATCTATGTCGGATCCTGCATATGCTGGGGTTCATACGTTTGAATTTTTTGGTGCATAGGAACATTTGCATATTTGTTTGTAATGTTTAAGTATGAATGCCTTGAAGTTTTTGTACACGAGGCCCCTGAAGAGAAGATGATTGACTATGACTGAGTAGACCCCCTGAGGCGCACTCATCTCCTTGGTCTTGAACAGCCTTCCTGGCTGAGTCATTCACCAAATAGAGATTAAGCAGAGGCAGTGTGTTGATGTAATATATGAATATGATATTCAGCTATGCAGCTCCACACTTCTTACACTGCAGGACAGAGTGAAACACTGCATAACCTTTACAGTTTATTTTTAAGAAACTGCTGTAACTGGTGCATACCTTGATTCAGGTATTTTTATTTGTCTTTTATTATTCTGAATGACACATTTAATTTATGTGATCAAAAAGTTGTGTCTTCTGAAGAACGAGTTACTGTAGTCAGTAGCGAAATTCCTAACTTTTGTAACGGAGCAGCATGTCATTTTACTGACTATTTACTGAAAAGTGTTGCACAAACTGCACAATCGTGTTCATTTAATCAAAAAAACAAAACATGAGTTTATAGAACAGTCAAAGACTGAATTACATCAATGTAAATTAGAGGTTGAGTGGTCTTTACATGACTATTACCAAACGGAATTCCATTGGGTTTCCATTTGGGCCTCTCTATAAGCAAATTGCAGTTATTATGTTCAAAATAACAAAGTCATTATGCTCATGTTAACAAGTCACCCTTCAGCCTGATACGTGTAGCCTAAAGCAAAGCAGGGTTGAATCATCTACAAACCCAGATGACAACAGAAAATGTAGTAAAACCAGATAAGCCAAGGGTGCTGGGTTTCTTTGGGTCTTGCAGTTTGTTGGGGTGCATAGGCTCACCTTGTTTTTTGTCTTTAAATCTAGGCAATCTAAGGTAAAAAAAAAAATCCAGGATGCTCCGTTGAAAAAGTAGCCGTGTAACCCTGCTCAAATTTACACATTGGTCCAATTCAGTCAAATCTCAGACTACTCACTTAATCCTATCCACTAGTAAGTCGGTATGTGATGAGTGTACTCAGGCAGAATGGCAGCAATGTTGTCCAGGTGAATACTGCACAATGTTGGGTTAGATTCCCCCACCAATAAGTTGAACACCCAGAAAGTAATATTTAAATATAATACATTACTATTATTTAGGTAGAAATGATGCAAAAGAGGATATTTTCCTTTTAAAATAGACTTTAAAAATCCCAGAATTCAATTTCTTTTCCAATAAAGCCAACACCAAATAACCATTACGACAGAAATTTGCTTCATGTTTGAGACATTTCAAAGTTTGCAAAAGCTGGAAATGACAGTTCACGAGTCAGTCTTTTGGAACAGGATGTCAACTTCAATCACATCTAACAGTGAGCAAATCTCACTCTTGTCCCTTCGCAGATGCTTCTCTTTGCTAAAAAAAAACTGTCAGCTACTTTCATCAGTGAGAGCCTTACATCTATTTATGGACTTACATAGACTGCATGGTTTGATTAGGGACAAACTTAACTCTTATTCCAGCCAGTACTCTCTGACGGAGGTCATGTGGTTACTGGCTTTGATTCGGTTAAGCCCATTGTAACATCTTGGATCACTGCTCCAGTTAAGGTATGGTACATTGCCAGCAGACTAAATGGACAAAAGCCCTGCTCAAAAACTCACAAATCACATTATGACAAACAAAGAGTTGTGTTAAAGACCACTACGTAAAGAGCTACAACATACTACAAACAAGCAAAAGCCTGTGCATGGAGAATTTTTTAATTTTCTGTTTAAAAACCTCTACTGACACTGCTTGTAGCCTGAAGTTTACAACACTGATGCTTCCATAAAGAACAGTCAGAGGGTCAGCACCATCATACTTTTCCAAGCTCCTGTAGTCCTACATCCCCACTGAAACCTACGTGTAAAAAAAATCAACAGCATTTATGGTACTATTAAAGAGGGTGTAAATCGGTCACCAGAATGTTCCCATATGCAGTTCCTATTTGGTGAAACACTCTTCCAGTCCGAAATAGAGAAAAAAAGTTGATTTGTAAGCATCTCTGGATAAAAGGGTTAGCTAAATTCATAAATGTACAAACATTACACATTCTATGGGCCTCTAAAACCCTAGATTTGATCTTTGTTCTAGGGCTTTATATTTGCTCCATGTCGACAAAGCCTGGTATTGTGGGTCATGCCTTAAAAGGCAATAAAGGTGGCTAATGAGAAAGGGTAAGCCAGGACCACGATGCTAGTAATGGGGTCTCAGTCAGAAGTCTAGCCACTGTGTTCTGTACAATCTGTGATTCTTGCTTTGGCATTCTGCAAATGAGAGGAGTTCCTGTAGAACTAGAACTTTATGAGGCAACAGAATATGACAAATCACTAGCTCCATCCAAACATGAAAATGGTGGCAACTATTAGATTATCATTGATTTTCTTTTAATCTAATGCCGATCACTACCGATACTGACCACTTATGTGTTTAATAAAGTATAATAATTAACATATTATAATTTATTTTGTGTCTATGATTTTGATGCAATGACAATTTTCACAAAATCGCAACTCCAGGCTTTTATTTGTAATCTGTAATTAAAATCGAAAGCAATAGAAATATCGGAAATATGATATATCTGTTTCCTATTGTTAGACATAAATAGTATGAGACATTTATAGTGGAGAAGAAAACCAAGCACCACAGAAGCAAAAAACCCAAATGTTGCCAAAGAAAAAATAAACCATATAAGCCATACCAAAATGGAAATGCTATTTTAATCTATTTTGCCAGCCATTTTATTATACACTATAACAGTAGCTTTTTTTTTTTTTTTTTTTACAAAATGATGAATACTCATTTCACAAATATATTAAATTTAAATGCCAATTTTTTCTGTGGAAGAAACAAAGAAAGAAACATTTGAGAATAGCACCTTGGGTTTTTCCGTTCCAGTACAAATCTAAAGGATATGTAAATGAGCAATATTAATGTAAGGCCTTAACAGACTTCATGGCTACAAAACAAATTCCCCTCCAAAATCAACACAACATAACTAACACTTTATGCATTTTTAAAGGCAACACAGTCAAACCAAAAGCTTATTTTGATTGTAGCATCACAAACTATCTTACACCACCAGCAGACATAATTAGCCTTGACTTAGTTCCAGCCAGACATTTATTTGAACTGAGAGATGAGACATTGGTTGGGTTTTATGGTAATGATACCTGTAAGCCACAGGTTTGCCTCTAGGAAATGGAATCACATTCATGACAAATGTGTAGTGATGTTTAGTGTGTTGCCTCATTCTCTCTATGTTCACATGTAGCAGTGTGACAGAAGAGGTCTCATCCCCAAAGACAAAAATATAAGATAAAGAAAAACAAAAAAATCTCTGATCACTTTACCAATACTCCTATAATCCGTCAGAAAATAACCGATTTTCCTGTGACAATTTAAGGTATGCAATCAACAGTTATTTATGTCATGTTTGTAGTAATTCATTTTGGCAGTTGTTCATGGTCTGCCTCATCCATCTTTCATGTCAGCACGTGCCCCAGGACTCCCAGAGCTCTGCTAATTGATCATGTCTAACAGAAACACATAAAACAGCACTCTCGAGGGCAGCTCGGGGAATTTTCATACAACTTTAACCCAACTGGAATAATTGAAAAATACTATACCTTAGGTCTGTAACTTGCACAACCTAGTCTCATTTTGAGAGCTTAAGGCATCCAGTGCTTTTATAAGATTAAGTTCAATTTATATGTCTATAATAATATTACATGCCTAGCAATGCAGTTTAATACACCGTATATACTCCAACTCTCTATAAAAAAATAAACCAATTTTAATTATATGCAATTTCAAATGCACAATAATAATAATAAAAAAAAAACAAATATACAACTTTAAACATTAAATGCTACTGTCTCCCTTCAATATAAAAAAACCCCAAATAAAGCAAATGCATTTATTCAGCATTAAATTCACGGAACCACAAACCGGAGGAAAAGGATGTTGTGTAGCAAAGGTGTAATATATTGTGTGTGGCTGGAACTTAATGATAAAAAGCTGTGATTGCACAAATTTCTGAACCGCACACAACACCTGCTCATAAATTGTTTATGGCTCATTGTTAACGTGGTTTGCAACAAATATTTTAAGGCCAGATATTGACTGGGTGTGACAAAATTAGATCACAGCTCAATACTGAAGTCACCAGTCTTCATCAGATTTCAGGTTATGTGTGAATCAATTCCACAGATGGTGAGGAGGAAAAACAGAAGCATGAAGAAAAACACATTTGACTTTTCCAGGGCAAATCCGTTGAGTATTTTTGAGCTTTGAGTTTTTTTGGGTGAATGTATCTAAATGCTGACCCCTGCGGACAGACTCCCATATTTATCCAATCCAATGTGGGAGCGGAGGGGAAATTGCTTTTCAAATTAACGACATAAAGCTGTCGATTCCCATTCATAGAATACATCACTAATTTAAAAATGTAAATTATTTAACCCAATTCCTTTAACTGCATGCAGCTTTGATTTTAAGGCATTTTCACTTTTGTTCTCTGGTTAATGTTTCATGATGGTGTTTAGCGCTTTTAAAACTGTTGCTGATTACTTAGTATCTGCTCTTTAAATGAAATACCGTATTTCTAAATTTGTTAAATCACACGCCACAAGCAATCCATTGTTTGCACTTCATAAAAATGGCCATCTTTCAAATGCAACTCTGTTAACCGCAACCAGAACATTACCAACTTTTTTTGCTGTGGATGCAAGTGCAGTCCAGAATATATTTTTTGACAGAAAAAATGGTTTGAAAGGCTCAGTAACATTTCAAATATTTATTTCTCATGTCTGCATAGGAGTGAAAAAGTTTCATTTCATTGTTACTACCATTGGCTTGCAACATGTCACTGCTGCAGTTGCAATGTTTGCCTTCTCAGAATCTACTCCGTAACTGTGCAAGCTCTTCACAGTCCTAAGAATACCAAATGCAAGACCTATGTTACCAACCCAATGCTATAAATTACTAATAAACTAAAGTACTTAAAGAGACCGTTGGAGAAGTCTGCAGCCATCACCTGCTAAGGATCTAGAGAAAATGGTGTCACTCAATGTAGAGTTTTTACTCTGCAGTCCCAGCCTCACACAATTCTGAATTCTGTATGTTCTAAATTATTCTGAATGAAAACTAAAGTTTAATTTGAGACTGTAGGAAACTACAGTAGACCAGGGGATTTTGGGATATCAGAACAAGTTTAATGTCCAAAACCTGAGTCATAAAAAATCTCAGACTCTTCTTTCTTTAGATCTTCCACACTGGCAGCCTTTTCGAGGCTGTCCCTAAAAGGAGAGGTCAATCACATAATGATCAGATAACCAAAGACTGTAAATCAAACAACCCCCGAAGGACTCCTGGAAGTTCCACTGGCCCCCAAATAAAACAATATACATTGTTTGGTTTTACGTAAAAATGGGGTTGTCTGTCGAAATAAGCAATTCTCTGTTAATTATAATAATTAAATCGTTAAATACCAAATACAAAGTAAAACACTGTTTAAAAGTTGGTTAAGAAGGACGAGCATAGCTTACTAAAAATTCTAAATGTGTAATCCAACAGCACCTTCGGAGAGATTTGTTTAAATAATACAGTATAGATTTGAATGATTTGGAATTTATGAAACTCGACTTGATTCCACAGAACAGCAACCAAAAAGAGAGTTTAGTTAAATTAATGTATAAAAGACAACACAGAGACAGAAGAACCCGACAGAAAAAAAATCCTGAGCCTGAATGCTCCCTTAGTTAGTAGGTTAGACAGTCATATGAAGTCTGCTGTCTTGACAAGTGTCCAGATGCCAATCCCAGACTCCTTCGACCCTTTCGGTTAAGCCAAAAAGGTCATTGCTAAAGCTGCTTGTCACTGAGGGCTAAATCAATGAAGCCTTCCTCAAAAGTAAGGTTCACAAGGAGTGGAATGAGACCTACACATATACAGATGAATCATAATACAAATCCTGATCTACAAATTTCCGATTCCTCATGGCCAGCAGCTCCTGAAGCAGAGAAAACGTCAGAAGTGTCTTATCTGGAGTATAGAGAAAATTAACTGCATTGCTGATCGGTGCACTGTACAGAAGTGTACAAAGAGAGTCTAGAAAGCACAGATCTCATGTTTCTGGTACGAATCCAGTTCACAGCACCGAATCAGAAGCACCCATCACCAATCAACAGTCACTAGACTCATCTGAAGCCACTTCACAACCCTCAACCAATCGCCAGCCTTCTAACTCCAATCAAGCTCCCACTTACCCAGTCAGCCAGCATCTGGTCTACAGTGAACACTGATCGCAGACTCCGTCCCTGCTACTGCTTTCTTTGGAAGTGAAGTTACATTAAAAGCAAGGGGAATTGTTAATGTTCCCACCCGCTACATTAAAAGCGTAATCTCAGCTACCTGGTTCCAGACCACAACCAGCGATCTCCACAGTTAATGCAGCCACCATTTTGAGTGCTCTATGCTTCTTTTCTGATGATATTCTATTAGGAAATCAAAGCAGAAAAAATGAATGCATGTACCCACTCAGATTTAATTTTATTTCCAAAAGAAGAGACTTCAAGAGACTTAAGAATATAAATATAAAAATGATACTGTTCCTATTTTGAAAAATCTAGATTTTTCTTTGTTATTGGACTAAATAGATAAAGTGAATACCAGTGATGTAAATGTTCCTACTAAGACGAAAAACACATTCTGGTTACAGTGTGAGCAAATCCTCTAAAGTTCCCAAGCATTGTCCAAATGGAGAAGAAGAGGGAATATGGAAGAGAGTGTTGAGTGGCAACAGAACACGCCGATACAGGTCTAGCAACTGACACATCAATGATTTTTGGTTCATTTTTATGTAAACATGTTTCTTTTTTTTTACATTTTTATACATGTATATGATGACTATACTTTTTCTCCCTTTCATTAAGTATCAAATCAATTTGGTAATCTTATATGTGACTTAAAATGCCACAATTAAATGCATAAATTCATACAAAAAGATCTTTAGACATGTACTGGTTTAATGGAAAACAATTCAGAAGCGTGAAATGCAATTATACAAGCAATAATATTAGTCACAGATGTTATAAACAGCATACAGTGCCTATAGAAAATCATCATACCCTATATACTTTACCTTTTGTCACACCCTGGAAAATATAATAGATTAAGTCTTAAGTGCAGTTAAGAGCTGGATGTACACATTGCAATTCTCATCATTAAAGTAAAAATATACTTTAAATAAATTCCAGAGGATGAATCAAAATGAATCAGTGAAATGCCTGGTTTGGTAAAGTGATCAGCCCCTTAGAGTATGACATTATAAACCTGCTCAGGTGCAAGTAATCAACTTCAATATTAAACACCTGGTTAATTGCCCCATCTGACATCAGTAGTAGTGGTGTTGATTGCCTTTAGAATAAAAAGAGCAGTTTCTTAAAGAATCCACTGTTAGTAGTGCATTGTACTGCAAAGAATTCACCATGGTTGGAAAAGTGCTTTCAAAGGACCTTCGGGATAAAGTTGTCAAGAGGTACAAGTTAAGAGAAGGCTACAAAAACATTTCAAAGGCTTTAGCTATCCCTCGGAGTACTGTTCAGAGCATCATTAAGAAGTGGAAGGTCTATGGCACCACCAGCACATTGCCAAGATCAGAACGTCCATCCAAATTAAATGACAGAGCCAGGAGGACATTGGTAAGAGAAGCTACCCGGAGGCCAAAGGCAACTTTGAAGGACTTGCAGGACTTTATGGCTGAGTCTGGTCAGTCTGTGCATGTGACAACTATCTCCCAAGCTTTACATAAAGCTGGCCTGTATGGCAGGGTGGCTCGAAAGAAGCCTTTTCTAAAAAAGTGTCACACCCAGTCTCGCTTACGCTATGCAAAAACTCATTTGGAAGAGTCTGATACCTTCTGGCGAAAAGTGCTAGGGTCTGATGAGACCAAAATTGACCTTTTTGGACTAAACTCCAAACGTTATGTTTGGCGAAAACCAAACACCGCACATCACCCAAGACACACCATACCTGCTGTAAAGCATGGTGGTGGCAACATTATGTTGTGGGGATGTTTCTCTTCAGCTGGAACTGGGCGATTGGTCAGGATTGAAGGGAAAATGGATGCTGCCAAGTACATCAAAATTCTTGAGGAAAACCTGCGTCCATCTGCTAGACAACTGAGGATGGGCAGGTCATTTACCTTCCAACACGACAATGACCCTAAGCATACTGCCAAAACAACAGCAAAATGGCTCCAAGATAAGAAGGTGAATGTTCTTGAGTGGCCAAGTCAGAGCCCTGACCTTAACCCAATTGAAAATTTGTGGATGGATTTGAAGAGAGCAGTCCATCGCCGCTCCGCAAAGAATTTGACTGAACTTGAGCAATTCTGTAGGGAAGAATGGGCAAATATTCCCCAGTCACGGTGTGCAAAGCTTGTACAGACATATTCAAACAGACTTTTGGCTGTAATTAAAGCAAAAGGTGGCTCAACTAAATATTAAGTCAAGGGGCTGATGACTTTTCCAACCCTGTTATTATAGTTTTTTGTTTAATATTCAGTTGAAGAACTGTTGTTGTATTTTTTTCTTTCATATGTTTGATTGTAAGACCAAATTTGTAAATAAAGCTGGAAAAGTTATTTGGAATGGGGTTTAATTTCAGGCTGTATGAGAAATAATGTAATGATTTCAAAGGGGTATGATGATTTTCTATAGGCACTGTAAATGCAAAAAAAATTTAATTAACAGTATGCTTCTGGACAAAAAGTGTTCCATGGCCGGAATCCACAGTTTAATTCTCTTTTCAGCAAATAAGCGATTAAAAAAGAGACAGAGAATGAGAAAGCTACCGAATATCAAAAAAGCTCAAGTTTGGCTGTTTACACTTTGGCTCACACCAAAATATGTCCAATGTGCTCCAAAGAAACCACTTAGCACCCCCGGGATCCCATACAGATTGTGAAATGCATGTTCTTCAATTTTGGGCTTATGCTGCATTGTGGAAATCAGAACCTGTCGATAAGTGCTTATTCTTTTTAAGATGCTCTATTTCAGGAATGTTGTGTGGGATTAGAGTGGCTGCTGAAAACATAGGTAGTGAAACAGAGCTTCTGGAGGAAATAGGGCCCTTAGCTCTACTTTTAAAGCTCTATAAAGCCTAGCTCATTTTCTTTCCTTGCTAACAACCTCTCAGGCAAGAGACAGCAGAGCTCCTAGAGGTCCACAGCTCAAAGTTTCAGAACGATCAAAGATAAAATCAAACACAGGTGCAAGGGGGTCTCATTACAAGAAATGTCACACTCTTTTTTTATTTATTTTCTCTTTTGAAGAAAGGTCTTCTAAAAAAAATGACCAATTTTAAGCCAAGTTTGCATGAGGCAAAATAAAGCAGGTGTACATTATTTATGCACACAAGAGTGAATAAATAATGACAGCTATTCATTTTTATTTCATTATTTAAGGCTCCTGAATCTACTATTAATTGCCTCCTCCATCTATTGGAGTAAAAGGAGGCCAGTTAGGATGATGAACTGGCGTGTTCACTCCATTTGTTGCTCTCTGAATTGGAATACAATATGTCAAGCTGAATAAATCCACCTACGCTGGGTAATTTTTATGGTTTCCTCTTGCCTCCTTTGGCACTGTGGTAATTATGACAGTAACCCGTCTCTCATAAAGGCCAGGCTCTCTAACACTTCTCATGTAGCCATCCAGAACAAGAGCCATTAAGATTCATAGCAGCCTGAGCCAAAATTAAAGTTCAATCGCTCATCGGAAAAGAAAGAAACAAGAAATATAGGAAACTTTGTGCAATAACCACAAGATGTTCTATACATTTAGCCTGCGGCAAAAAGAAGAAGAGAAGAGGTGTCTGCACATGTCAAAAATATAATTTAAGAAAAGAGTCTTTCTATAAATATGAATACTTCACAAGTCATAGCAAAAACCCCTGACAGCTGTAGGGTATCAAAGATTATGTGATTAAAGATTGTGTTTGGGCGCTGTAATTCAAAAGAACTGAAAACAATAGAAGTACTTACACCATATGCAGCAAACAATATTTTCAATAGGATTCAGGCCTATAGTTTATGTCCCAGAACACCAAAAGTGACGAATCAAAAAGCAGAGCAGGGATCTAGTTCCGTTGTAGAGTATTTGTACATCCCAGTGTGACAAGTTTTGTCAGAAGTCACATGTGGTTTTAAAGATGGAACATCTTACATTGAAAACGTAAATATTTTAAAGGATTGAGATGATGCATCTAATATGCAAGCGCATCAGTTAACCTAAGCTGGAGATGAAGGGTTTAAAATTGTGCCATCATTTATTATAAATAGCACTCTGGTTGTTGAGTGCTAAAGTAAACATTTGGAACATTCAAAACAGCCAAAGCGGTTTTAAAATAAAGTGTCGATCAATATGGTCCACACTTGTAAATAATGTTAAGTATGCAAAAAATAATATACAATATTCAACATTTCAATTGAATCTCCCTCAGAGTCTCAAAACAAGGTTCTTGAGTGGTTCTTCGCTGCTTCTTTGCACATTTGAAGGAGCTATATAGTAGTTTTTAGCTTTAATGTACCTATTAAACTCTTTTTGATTCTTCCAATAAGCAAAAACGTTGATTAGCGTAAGGGCCTTTTTGGTACTTGAGGTGCTAAAGTAGCTAGTTGTACTACATGTGCTGTGTACTGATGCTGGTCATAATCATCATGCCAAAAATTATTTATTTAATACATTTCATGTTTGTTCTAGGTTTTAGAGAACTCTAGGTTACCTTTATAATCAATTGTTACATAATAGCAGGAGAGTTTTTGAAACATAAATGAAATATATGATTAAGTTGAATCAGCGAGTGTGGTGGAAAGTGTAGTAAGGATGGAGTAAAAATGTAAAAAATAAGATAAAAAATAAAGAAGAGTAAAGCAAGTTTAATTTATGCTCTGGTTGTTTCAGTGATTCTAAAAACTTACATTACTGTTCCAACCAACAGATTTAATTAAGATCACATAGAAATTTCTGATATAAAAAGATAGTATAATTATAAATATAACAATATACCTATGCTAATAAATATATATTCATTAAGCTATAATTGTTGAGCTATTATTATTAATGGTATACACTCTTATGGGATAAAGTATGAAATTACGGTAACCTTGCAAATAAAAGTTTAATTCCTTTGTATCTTGCTGTGGGATGGTCTGGCAACCTGTTTAGGGTGTAACCCAGCCTCTCGTGCAATTTGAGCTGGAGCAAGGCACCAGCAGACCCCCCGTGACCCCGAAAGGGAAATAAGCCGGCAGGAAAATGAATGAATGAATGCTCTATATCTGTTCAGATAAATATACGAGTACAAATATGATCCTTAAAAATTTACTATCTACATCAGATTCCTCCGACAACAATATACAACAGTACATATTAAGTTAATATGTGTTAAACATTGATAATAATCTTTGTTAGGCCAAAAAAATAGCACATTGCTTTCTCCAATAATGGTATTATGGGGATATATTGGGTCACACTGTTCCATTTGACAAGACATAAAAACACTCTGCATATTGCTTTCTGCTGACAAACATCAGTCAGGAAACTTTCCCACATGCATCTGTAATTTCAACAGATGCTATGGTTTAATCCTCTCTAGGGCAACCCAGATATCCCATGTGCTTGTTCTGTATTGTATATCATATCTTTCTTTCACTGACAACACTTACGGATTTATCCAGGCTAAGCTCTTTTGTTCCCCCATGTAGAGACCAGTTAAATCCAACCCTTTAAACCTGGTAAAATTGGCCAGCTTCTGAAGCGAATAGAACAAAAAAATGTAAATCAATCAAGTAAAATATCAAACATGGGAACAAAGCTGAAGATTTATGTTTATGTTGAGGTTCATGTTTGTTCATATTGCGATAAACAGCTGCTTACGTAAATGCAATTAAAGGTAAAACTCAACCACAAATTGTCTGTGATCGGAACAGATCTCAGTCAAGACTAAAGAGAAGCTCTGGGACTTAGAACAAATATTGGTGTGCCACAGATGTGTGTTCTCAGACACATCCTCTACAAACTCTACAAACATGACTGTCACATCTCATAACAGCATTTTCCTTAAGTGCCCAGTACTTCAGGACGATGGAGGAAGGATCACTGCTGGTGACAAAGAAGCCTTTAGGAGAGAGGAAGTCAGGCTCATGACACATTGTGGACAACAGTTTTTTTACTCAAAACAGACTGAAGACTTTTAGAGCACTCATCAGTGAATATTTTTTTCTGAAAACCTGCAACTGATATTAAATGGCTACAGCCATAACAGAACAATAACAATGGTTCTATATTCCTCAAGCAATCATCGTGAATCTGAATGAGAATTATCAATAAGTGATAGCAATGTGTGTTACTATGGCAATAATGGTTGGATGTGCTTTGGTATTACTACACGTTCTATGGTGATGGAATGATTCAGTTCCATTTCACATAGAAAACCTGGCACGAGACAAAGGCTAAGGTCACAATAACGCAAGTATGAGATAATGAAAATCCCATATTCAGCTTTCATAAACAATCTATATCCTCAACCATGTCTTTACCGTACATGATTTCTACTTGTACTGCTGATAGCTCTACTTTAAATTTGGAATTCAAAGATGTCTAACATTTAGAAACTATGTATGTAACAAATGTTCAATGTAACAAAATTTAGAATACTATAAATACAAATATAGTTATAATTTCATAGAACCAATGAGAATGCTTGTAAACAAGAGGAACTAGCGGAAAAGTTTTCCATTACCAATTATAGGTACTCCTAAACAGACAACCTTCATTTCTTGGACAAGAAAATAAATTTACATGGTGTTCTTGGGTTGAAGAAAGCTTTGTTAGATGCTAGGGATATAAATATATATTTATATATATATATATATATA